>CADEHL010000965.1:62500-282533 GCA_902827135.1 Harpagifer antarcticus
TAGTGTCTCTACTTTAAAGAGTCCTCTCCTGCTGATGTTCAGGTGTATATCAGTATGTAGTGTCTCTACTTTAAAGAGTCCTCTCCTGCTGATGTTCAGGTGTATATCAGTATGTGGTGTCTCTACTTTAAAGAGTCCTCTCCTGCTGATGTTCAGGTGTATATCAGTATGTGGTGTCTCTACTTTAAAGAGTCCTCTCCTGCTGATGTTCAGGTGTATATCAGTATGTAGTGTCTCTACTTTAAAGAGTCCTCTCCTGCTGATGTTCAGGTGTATATCAGTATGTAGTGTCTCTACTTTAAAGAGTCCTCTCCTGCTGATGTTCAGGTGTATCAGTAGTGTCTCTACTTTAAAGAGTCCTCTCCTGCTGATGTTCAGGTGTATATCAGTATGTAGTGTCTCTACTTTAAAGAGTCCTCTCCTGCTGATGTTCAGGTGTATATCAGTATGTGGTGTCTCTACTTTAAAGAGTCCTCTCCTGCTGATGTTCAGGTGTATATCAGTATGTGGTGTCTCTACTTTAAAGAGTCCTCTCCTGCTGATGTTCAGGTGTATATCAGTATGTAGTGTCTCTACTTTAAAGAGTCCTCTCCTGCTGATGTTCAGGTGTATATCAGTATGTAGTGTCTCTACTTTAAAGAGTCCTCTCCTGCTGATGTTCAGGTGTATATCAGTATGTAGTGTCTCTACTTTAAAGAGTCCTCTCCTGCTGATGTTCAGGTGTATATCAGTATGTAGTGTCTCTACTTTAAAGAGTCCTCTCCTGCTGATGTTCAGGTGTATCAGTAGTGTCTCTACTTTAAAGAGTCCTCTCCTGCTGATGTTCAGGTGTATATCAGTATGTAGTGTCTCTACTTTAAAGAGTCCTCTCCTGCTGATGTTCAGGTGTATATCAGTATGTGGTGTCTCTACTTTAAAGAGTCCTCTCCTGCTGATGTTCAGGTGTATATCAGTATGTGGTGTCTCTACTTTAAAGAGTCCTCTCCTGCTGATGTTCAGGTGTATATCAGTATGTAGTGTCTCTACTTTAAAGAGTCCTCTCCTGCTGATGTTCAGGTGTATATCAGTATGTAGTGTCTCTACTTTAAAGAGTCCTCTCCTGCTGATGTTCAGGTGTATATCAGTATGTGGTGTCTCTACTTTAAAGAGTCCTCTCCTGCTGATGTTCAGGTGTATATCAGTATGTAGTGTCTCTACTTTAAAGAGTCCTCTCCTGCTGATGTTCAGGTGTATATCAGTATGTAGTGTCTCTACTTTAAAGAGTCCTCTCCTGCTGATGTTCAGGTGTATATCAGTATGTAGTGTCTCTACATGTCTTCATGCTTTAATGTTCAACAAGCTCTTTATTGTTCTCATCCTGCCTGTGCTGCAGCACCTCTTTTCACCCTCTGTCTGAAACCAGAGCCCAGTCTGAATTTAAATACACGACAACAAGACACAGGTGGAAACAATCAGGGGCGGGGCTGGTGCTGATGAGTGCGGGAGACACACAAACAGTAGACAATCAGGGAAGCTGGAATGACGGTGAGTGACAAAACAGGAAGTGGAAGACAACACAACCATAAAACAACATAAAATGTGACTAACTCAACATTTCTGTCGGTGCACAACAGAATAAGACACCCTCTGTCCTTCGACCCTCACAATGTGTTGGAGCTCTAGCCAATAGAAGCGCAAGTGCTACATAAGGCGCTTTCACACCGGAGTACTTTTCCCGTACTTTTCCCAGAAATAGTTCCGATAGTTCCTGGGATGTTGCGTTCGGGAACCTTTTCTACCCTTTTCAGTCCCTGCTAGAGAGGTGGTACTTTCCTGGGGAGAAAAAGGTTCTGATTGGCTGGGCGAATTGCAAACCACGCCCCGTAAAACACGGGAAAGTTTTTTGAAGCCGCCATTGTATTTGCTCACATTAGCATTATTAGCATTAGCACAGCGCACCAATGGAGAGAGAATAACATATGGCAACACAAAAGACAACATGGGAGCGGTGGAGATGAGGAGGTGTCGGCGTTCTGGCGATCCCAACTCCGGGGACTTCCGGCCGGGGACTTCGGGTGGCAGTATACGCCGTGAAGTGGTTTGCGGCCTGCCAGTAAACCCAAAGCAGAAGAAGAAGAAGTGACGTCAGCGGCTTCATTTGCGTAATGCGTAACGCGATTTACTAGATAGTTGGTGTGAAAGCGCCTATTGTGATGTCATTATGTTAGGGAAGTAAACAAAGGAAACAAATGGAGGCCTATATTACATGTTACAGGAAAGGGAAAACCCCCAAAAGGATTATACGGCCTTCTGCCTCAGACCAAACTAATGAATGAATGTTTAAAGACTAAATAGTCACCGTTAATTTAAGCATCAACTCGTGACGTTCCTGCCTGAGTGAAAAACCTCATTTGTTCTTCTCAGCCATTAATCGATTCCACCTCCCTCCATCACGACTCTCCCTGTTGGCTCACAGTAATGCATTGTAGCGAAAGCAATTCAATTCACCAGCATTCAGCAGCTACTACTACTTTTACATTGTTGCTCTCATATTCCCTCTCCAAGGCAACAGCAGCAACAAACACGCTGCCTCCGCCTCCGTCTGCACTTTAACGTTCTTCACAGTGCGATCTTCATTCTGTTCGGGGTGAGGCAGAGGGCTGGAGGTGGTGACGGATGTGGGAGAAGAAAGTGCCGTCGAGGGGGTCGTGAGTTCGAACTTCAACACAGCGACTGCTTTGTCTAGACGTGGCGTTCCTGACAGACACTGGCTGCTCTGTTCTCGCCCCCTGACGGCAATCTGGTCGAATCAAACAAGGTTTCTGTGAGGAGAAAGTAGACTCTTACATGTCGGTCGCTTCTCATCCAGAAGCACTTTGTGTCTGATGTTAGAGAAAAGGGGCAGCCGGTCACATCTGCTGGACGACACAGACCAGGGGTTTGTGACTGAGGGCACCCAGGAGTCAGACTAATTATGAAATAGAAATGAATAAAGGGTTTTAACTGATCTGTAAGTGCAGATTTTGTAGCCTCGGTGAGAATAAAACTCTATGCTTTTGTTTAACCAATTTTTAGATCCTTGAATAGCACTTTTGGAACATTAAAGCATGTAAACATGTCACAGTAGAGGCACTAATTATAAATATGAACCTGGAAATGAGCCTCTTTAACCCCAAATTGCTCCAGTAGGCAAGTCCAGGGTATTCGGAATATGTAAGTTGCTTTGGATAAAAGCTTCAGCCAAATAATATGTAATAATAATAATAATTATGCTATTTAATAAAGTGATATTTTAACACTTGATTAGCCTTTACAATTTTGCTGCAATTTTGATTAATGCACTCATCCACGTTGCCATTTCGATAACATTTGGATTCATTGTGCAGCCCTAATGGGAATGCCAATGCTTTTGTGAATACTGGATGAATTAGAAACCTAGTTTGACCTAAAGAAGGTGCTGCAGGAAAAGTCAGAGGATCACCAAACTCAGTAGGATTCATCCTCTGGGGAACATGAATATCTGTTAAAAAATCCATGACAATCCATAAGATCATTGCAGAGTATTTAGGTGTTGATTAAAGTGGTAGAACAAGCTATGGACACACTAACAGACGGATATAAAGACGCCACGATCATGCAGAAAAACCTCCATCAGTGCCTCCTCTCCACCATCCTGTGATCGCTCGGCTCCAGCCCACGTCCCCCCACCATCGATATCCTGGCCTGGATTTCGTAATGACTCAGAATGGTTCTTTGACATTTAGATGAGAGCGTCTCTTCCTCTCAGACACCTCCTCCTGTCATTTCACACATGTGGAGACTCAAGTCGCCATCTTTCTGTCGCCATCACACACACACACTCCGAGATCCACAAAATCTGCTTCTTGGCAAAAACTCACCCCCCGTCGTGACACACATACAGAACGTTCAGCCGAGTGTTAGACTTACACTGAGAGCGAGTGGGTGGTTCGGTTGGTTTTGCTCGAGGGCACTTCAACAGGGATGAGTCTGAACATTTGTTTGACTGAGAGACTCTAACGTTTACATTAGATTTACTTTGATTATCTGAACTTTGGCAACCTGTTGTCGCAGCAGCATGTAAACAAGGCATTGCACGTGAATTACAAAAGCTATACAAATAATAAACCTTAAATATATACACCCAACATGTGAGAGAATCTCTATCGAATACACAGAATAAATATACAGAATTTAAGTTAACATGCTATTATTACACGGCTTGGTTGAATACTCGATTCTGATTGGTCAATTTGCACATTCAGAGGTTGTTAATACACTAAAGCACAAAAATAATAATAATTATTATTTCACGATTAAAAAATAATTCATACATAAATAAAAAGTATATATTAAGAATGTAACATATTAAATAAATAAACAATAAATCCTACTTCTTACAATTACTATTATGAAATGTACTATATAAAAATAATTAAAAAAAATATATATATATTAATTTATCATAATTTTTCCTGGTTATTATTCTAATTTATAAAATAATTACACACGATAAATGTCAAATATAGTTTGTTGTGAAAACTACAATTTTTAAAGGGGACCTATCATCTTTTATACATCACCATGTGTCCCCGGTGTGTCGGGGAACTCACGCAGCATCAGGAAATAAACCCTCTCTCTTTTCCTCCGTACCCAAATCTCTAAAAACGGGGAACAACGGAGCTGATCCAGATTTGCGTCCGATATGACGTAATATCTGAAATGTGGACCCACGGCCCAATCAGAAACGTTGCTATCAGAAACAACGCCCGACTGTTTTGGACGTAATATGGTCGGTGTTTACATTAGCATCGCTAACACTCAGAGCTAACCTGTACTGGAGAGCATGTGTGTGAAGAAGCAGGAAGTAAAAAGGAACTCACCTTGTGGTATAACCGGCAAGAGAGAAAGCCTTTGAGCTCCAGACTGTTTCAGATCCTTGATAATCCATGATATGGCGTTTCATCACGGCAGCATTTAGTTTAGACGGTAGCTGCCGGGTCCCGCATGAGCTCAGACCCCTCCTCTTTAAAGCTTTATCCCCAAATCAGCACTTTAGAAACAGGAAGTGAAACAGAGGGATATGAGGCATGGCTAGAATGATCTGTTTGGTGTTTGGAGCAAAACACTTCATAGACATGTGTTTTATATATTTGTATATATCTGAGACCTATGCTGTTGCCTAAAGATAGCATGATAGCTGACCTTTAAGCTTTTGGATAGCTTTAAATAAAATAAATATTTAATTCGACACGCAGTCAAAGAACATTGTTGTGCCACTAGTGGCAACACTTCAGACGTGGTGCCACAGCAGGCGTTACCGTATGCGATTACATTTTAATGGCCTCTCTTCTCTCATCTCGACCACGGCTAATAGCGGTTAAGTTTTATCGGCTGTGCTCCTGCTGCAGCTGGAAAACTCCCACGCTCCTTCGCTGCCTCCGGCAACGACAACAAGAGGAGGAGGAGGAGGAGGAGGAGAGGAGGAGGAGGAGGAGGAGGAAGAGGAGGAGGAGGAAGAGGTTAACAGGCCGAGCAGATAACCCGTAAGAAATAAAGAAGAGGAGAATATTTTATGAAAAAGATGAAAAGGTTTTTATTTTTAGTGCCCCGCTCTGTCTCTCTATGGTAACCTGAAGTCGGCCGCTCACAGCTGCTGCTCTCATTCTGCTCTGGCTGAACACACACACACACACACACACACACAGTATTACATGGTGTGTTTGTGAGAGAGACTAACACACACACACACACACACACACACACACACACACACACACACACACACTCTGTGAAACAGTGAGTGTGCAAATGGATGAGAGAGGATGACACAGTGTGTTCACAGTATGTGCGTGTCTCTTTGATGAGTGTGTGTTTATGAGCGTCCTGTCACACTGCAGCGAGTGTGAAGGCAGCAACATGTACCAAGCTAAACAAAATGGCTGTGAACTGAAACAGCATCTGCAAGGGTCGAGAAACATGACAATATGCACTTTACTTTACTAGCCGCTTAAACTGTTAAATATAAAGCAATACAAATACAATGACTCCATTTTTACCGAGACGATAATGTTCAGTTTTTATTAAGCTGCAAAATATATCGTTTTTTAGATGAGTGTCACGTTGAAACACGTTGAAACGCCTCCATTGGAATCCTTTAGCTGGAGTGACATCACTTTGTAACACTCATGCTTCTATTGGCTAGCGCTCCAACACATTGTTCGTGATAGGCTAAGGGGCGGGACATCTCTAAGCGGTTGACGAATCACAACAGAGCCGGCCAGCAAACCAATCAGAGCAGACTGGGCTCTGGTTTCAGACAGAGGGTGAAAAGAGGTGCTGCAGCACATTAAGGAATGGAGACATGTCCCAGTAGAGACTAGGGATGCTTGAAACTGACCATGATCAAATTCGAAAATAATCGATTATTCGCTTATATATAAATAAAATCGAATTTTTTTAAATAATTTTCGATTATGGAGACTGTAACGAATATTCGAAAAAATCGAATAATCGCTGGCATCCCTAGTAGAGACACTACATACATACATGAAGCTGAAAATTAGCTTAATGTGTCCTCTTTAATGAGACAAATGTATATGTGGTTAAATCCCTTTTCTGTTCCGCTTCAACTACTGACAGAACAACTGATCTAAATCAGATCAGTTGTTCTGACACACACACACACACACACACACACACACACACACACACACACACACACACACACACACACACACACACACACACACACACACACACACACACACACACACACACACACACACACACACACACACACACACACACACACACACACACACACACACACACACACACACACACACACACACACACACACACACACACACACACACACACACACACACACACACACACACACACACACACACACACACACACACACACACGCACACACACACACACACACACACACACACACACACACACACACACACGGAGGTTTTGCTCCAATAACTCCTTCATCTAGGATCAGGTGAGACACGCTGAGCTAACTTCTCCTTCTGTGTATATATATATATGTGTGTGTGTGTGTGTATATATATATATATGTGTGTGTGTGTGAACATCAAACAGCACTCATGTCATCAAACCCAACAGACCGAGAGACCCTGAGCAAGAGAGGGCGAAAGAGGGCGAGAAGGAGAAGTGGAACGGTACAGATTTTGGACTGAACTGCTTCATGAAACAGTTGAGTATAAAAGAAATAAGAAGAGACACACTGACCGAGCTTTTTGAACAGCATGAAGACATGTCCCAGTAGAGACACTACATACTGATAGGAACCTGAAATAGAGCGCCTTAAAATAAAAAAATGTCAACATCCACTGATTCCAGCTTCACTAATGTGCTAATATTATATCCTTATTAATTCAACCATTTTGGATCAAAACCGCAATGTATCTGTATTGTATAGCCATATTATTATTATCATAAGACCCTTTAATCCTATAAATTAACAAATTAACTGTCAATAAACATCAGTTTCAGTCTGCGTCTTGCTTAGTGGTTCAACAGATCCCTCCCTCCCACAGACAGTAATGAACTAACAGCACTGTGGGTGGTTTCCTTCTTATATTTAAAGCACTACGCAGCGAGAAAAACACTTTATTCCTCCCGCGCTTGTCTTTACTTCTGACCCAGAAACACACGAACATACAGTCAGGTGTCTTCGACTTGAAGAGAACATCCAACATTAACCGTTGATTCATTAATTACTTGAGAAGAGAACATGAGTTATGAATTATTCATCATTTGTTGTGGATATTGTCGGTGCTTCTCAAGGAAACATTTCCAATAATTGCTGCTTTTCTGCACTATTTCCTTATAAATTGAATATTTGTTGGATTAAATAGGAAATGTAGCACTATTTTCTAATGTTTAATAGACCACAGAAACACAGACACATACAGTCAGGTGTCCGCCTTCTCACATTTCCTATTGATTAACGAATCAGTGGTGTTTTTCAAGCAGTAATGCCAGAAACTCACTGATTCCAGCCACTCAAACTCTCCGGTTTGACTGCTTTTCTCTGTTTTACATCCATAAAGGTCAACATTTTTGGATAAAACAAGCCATTAATCACTATTTTCTGACCCAGAAACATAAAAACACACAATCAGTTGTCATTCCTCTCACATTTCCTGTTAATCAATGACTTTGTGGTGTTTCTGAAGCAAAAATGCCGGATTCAGCCACTCGAACTCTCAGGATCGACTGCTTTTCTCTGTTTTACATCACTATACGTCCACGTGTTTGGATAAAACAAGCCATTTATCACTATATTCTAACACAGAAACACACAGTCAGTTGTCAGACTTCTCACGTTTTCCATTAACCAATCAATAAGTGGTGCTTTTCCCTGTTTTGCATCCATAAAAGTCAACATTTTTTAATAAAACAAGCCATTAATCACTATTTTCTGACCCAGAAACATAAAAACACAGTCAGGTGTCCGACTTTCCGAGAACATCCCACATTTCCTGTGAAAGTAAACGAGGTTGGGGGTCCGATTCCCACCGGAGCCCCCTGTGTTATAGACCTACGCACTTGCAGCACTTAAGATAAAAGCCTCTTCCTCTTATATAATTATGTGGAGAATGAGGAGGGAGGCTGAAGAGTGAAATATAGGTCTATATAAAGAGGGGGGGGGGTACAGTCAGAGAGGGAGAGGATTACGAGAGGAAGAGTGAGAGGGATGGTTGCTATGACCTACTTCCTGAGAGCACTTCACCAATCGCTTCGTTTCACAGTGAAGATATTTTAGCATGGACACACGCCATGAAGAGCAAGGACACGTTCACAGAGAGATGCTTAACACCATATCATTATCGGTGCAGAAACACTGAAACAGAGCAGTTTACATGCAGTAGAGAAGCTACTCCGCTCAAGGTAGTATTAAAGATGGAAAAAGTAATCATTCGGCAGGCTGTCTTCACACAGCGAGGAGAAAAGGGTCAATTATGCAGAAGCCTTTATTCAGTGGGGCATGTTAATGGTTGGAAATGTCGACCTGTTTCAAACACGTAAAACCTCTAATAAAAACTGATTGATTACATATGGTAGATTGAGCATGTTAAAATAATGTCTAAATAAAATCATCCAGTCTCATAAACAGTTTCACTGAGGCGTCACGTTTGAGAATACCTCCACACGGACTGAATTAAAGAGGCCCTATATCTGCAAACGTCCGATTAGACTCCTTTGTTTACTTCTGGAACATCGTGACATCCCTATGTGACACTCTGCTTCCATTGGCACAGCGCTCAAACTCATTAGGCGCGTTCACACCGCAGTGCTTTTCCCGTTTAGTTCCGTTAGTGCCTGGAATTTTGCGTTCACACCAAAAAGAGAACTTAGTTCAGAGAACTTGTACCTCCATGTTTAGTCAATTTCAATTGGCTGGGGGAATTGCAAACCACGCCCCGTAAAACTCTGAAAAGTGTTTTGAAGCCGCCATTGTATTTGCTGGCATTAGCATTATTAGCATTAGCATTAGCCCAGCGCACCAACGGAGAGAGACTAACTTATGGCAACACAAAATAAAACATGGGAGCGGTGGAGATGAGGAGGTGTCGGCGTTCTGGCGATTTACTCGGAAGGCTTCAGTAGAAGCTGCTGGGAGTCCCAGCAGCTTCTACTGAAGCCAGTCCCCAACTCCGGGGACTTCCGGCCGGGGACTGTGGGCGGCAGTATACGCCGTGAAGTGGTTTGCGGCCTGCCAGTAAACCCAAAGCAGAAGAAGAAGAAGTGACGTCAGCGGCTTCATTTGTCTAATCCTCCCCCAGGGACTTTTTCCGGTGTGAACGCGATCTGTACTTAGTTCCATGGGGGTACTAAGTACGGCAAAGTACTTGGTGTGAAAGCGGCTATTGTACGTGATATGCTAAGGGAAGGGACATCTCTAAGAGGTGGACCAATCACCAACAGAGCCGGCCAGCTAACCAATCAGAGCAGACTGGGCTCTGGTTTCAGACAGAGGGTGAAAAGAGGTGCTGCAGCACATGAGAAAAATAAAGAGCTTTATGAACATTAAAGCATGGAGACATGTAGAGACACTACATACTGATATACACCTGAACATCAACAGGAGAGGACTCTTTAAAGTAGAGACACTACATACTGATATACACCTGAACATCAGCAGGAGAGGACTCTTTAAAGTAGAGACACTACATACTGATATACACCTGAACATCAGCAGGAGAGGACTCTTTAAAGTAGAGACACTACATACTGATATACACCTGAACATCAGCAAGGAGAGGACTCTTTAAAGTAGAGGCACTACATACTGATATACACCTGAACATCAGCAGGAGAGGACTCTTTAAAGTAGAGACACTACATACTGATATACACCTGAACATCAGCAGGAGAGGACTCTTAAAGTAGAGGCCACTACATACTGATATACACCTGAACATCAGCAGGAGAGGACTCTTTAAAGTAGAGACACTACATACTGATATACACCTGAACATCAGCAGGAGAGGACTCTTTAAAGTAGAGACACTACATACTGATATACACCTGAACATCAGCAGGAGAGGACTCTTTAAAGTAGAGGCACTACATACTGATATACACCTGAACATCATCAGGAGAGGACTCTTTAAAGTAGAGACACTACATACTGATATACACCTGAACATCAGCAGGAGAGGACTCTTTAAAGTAGAGACACTACATACTGATATACACCTGAACATCAGCAGGAGAGGACTCTTTAAAGTAGAGACACTACATACTGATATACACCTGAACATCATCAGGAGAGGACTCTTTAAAGTAGAGAGACTACATACTGATATACACCTGCACATCAGCAGGAGAGGACTCTTTAAAGTAGAGACACTACATACTGATATACACCTGAACATCAGCAGGAGAGGACTCTTTAAAGTAGAGACACTACATACTGATATACACCTGAACATCAGCAGGAGAGGACTCTTTAAAGTAGAGACACTACATACTGATATGAAGCTGGAAGTGAATATCATTTGTCCCCTTTAAGATTTGAAACATACTTCTACTCCCAGATCTTTTTACCTTGAAGTAACCGTATACACATTCTGGGTTAAAAATACTTCAGAGGCTGCACTAATGGATGTTTATGAAATGCGAAAAAGGAAGCTGAGCTTGAGTAACAGAAGTCTGAAAGCTCATCAGACACCATGGTGAGGATCATCTTCATTTTGTTCTAATGCAATGATCCAAGCTCGATTTCAAACATGAAAATAAATAATGTACAGTAAAAGGAAAACGCTGCAAAGTTAGATTTTGTTGCAAGAAAATATTTCCACGACAGAAAGAACCATGTTGAAAAAAAGGTAGTTTGTCTCATAAATCAATATGGCAGAAAATAAATACATTGCAATGTCAGTTTCTCCAATATCATGCAGCCCTTACCGACAGATATGTATGAAAGTATTCCTACATTTGAGCCCCTACATATATCAACACACACACACACACACACACACACACACACACACACACACACACACACACACACACACACACACACACTACAGAAAGAACCACGTTGCATCATGCAGCCCTTACTGACAGATATGTATGAAAGTATTCCTACATTTGAGCCCCTACATATATCAACACACACACACACACACACACACTCAGACATGCTCTTTTAACTGCGAGACAGTCCGCCCCCATGGGAGTGGTCCCGTCTCCTGCATTGACAGCACTTCAAATCCCCCCCACGAAACAAAAATAAGAAAGCCTGTCATACGAAACGGGCTCTCTGGAGACGTCCACAAACGGGTCGTACCACTTTCCCCTAAAACAGGGGGGGGGGGGGGGAGTAAGATCGACGGAGTCTTTTTACCCTCATTCCTAAGTGTCATGTCAGTGAAACACGAGCTGGTGAGGGAGGGTCCGGGGGTTGGGTGTCTGGTTGCTAGGCACCCGAGCGTTCACAGCCAGAATGCTGATTGGCTAGTGTGTGTTTCTGGACAAAAAAGGGTTAACCCAAGAAGTGTAGACCTGATTTGGGACTGAGTAGGAGTGAGTAGAAAGAGCACAGACACAAAGGGGTCGTCTTTCATGCTCTGACTGAATGTGTTGCATCGCATTTGCATAATCAGAAGTTGCGGATATTGATTTTATTGTGCTCCTTGTGCAATTGTTAGTGCAAGTTGTGCCAACACACACACACACACACACACACACGCACACACACTGACTGCTGGAATAGAAAAATTACTTTTTTATGGTTGAAGGGCTTTCTCGATCCAATTTCATTTCCAATATCTACAGAAAGAAAGGTTGTGTCTGATGGGGATGAAGATGAAACTGCTCTGTATTTCGTTGGCTTTGAATGAAATGATTATTTCCTCTTGGTTTGAACATATTTTGCACGACTGCCTCTACCTTGTGGTTCAGGGAGTGTACATTATATATTTTGGATTACTTGAGTGAAGGCAGGCAGACAGGGAGAGATCAGAAACTGGGAAGATGTATGGGGGGAGAGACAGTAATGGTGAGTAACGAGCTGCCCTCTGTTCAAAGACGAGAGAGAGAGAAACCGAAAGGACGGGGAGCAACGCTGAAGGAGGAAAAGGTTGATTTACGGGAACAGAAAAGACACGAGTTGAGATACAGAAGACAGACATCGCTAAGATAAGATAAGACTTCATTCATCCCGAAGAAAATTGTTGTGTCAGAGTTATAATGAAATAGACGGTCACATAATTAATGTAAATATGACCAATATTTAGAAAGAAAAAACGTGGTGGCAGATACGTAATTGCACGTTATCATAGCACATAAGTGTATAAGTGTGTGTGTGTGTGTGTGTGTGTGTGTGTGTGTGTGTGTGTGTGTGTGTGTGTGTGTGTGTGTGTGTATGTGTGTGAGGAGGGAGATCTGGAAAAGCCCAGCAACAGGGCATGCCTTAAATAGCTAGATGGCCGCAGATAACATGACGCTGGAGAAAGCCTGATGGCTCGGGGCATGTGTTGTGTTGTGTTAAGCATATACGTGCTCAGCTCCATGGGCTGCCGTCTTAGTCATATGGCAGATCACATGACACCCCCTCTCCCTCCACCCCCCCCGTCCCCGTCCGCTGGTGGGCTGAAACACCGACCGCTCATCTGGATTCCCAAACACCGGGCGTCTGTAGGGACGTTCCCCCGATCCACCCTCTGGCAGCGTAACAGAGAAAACCCATTTGGTTTGGGTTTATTCAGGAGTGGGTTTTTAACATTTTAGGAATGCAGCTGCTTCTGGAATGGAGCCAGCAACATGACGTTATTTCACCGTGATGACCCACTGACAGCAAATACAGCGTTGCTAGTACTCTCACATACTTATGTATATATAATAACTTGCTTTATATCTTGTTATTGTTCATTTGTAAATTCAACATGTATATTTTCTACGTTCTTGTTTACTTCTTTTAAATGTCTTTGTGCTGCTGCAACACAAACATGTCCCACATTGGGATCAATCAAGTCTTATCTTAGTTAACGCTTAATAAGATCCAACAGGACGGCCTTCAATTCAAATCAAATGTTACTTATAGAGCCCAATATCGCAATTTATATATGTCACAAGTTCTTAAAAGACTGCACAACATGGGAGACATTTCGGAAACAACAACCCTAACCCTAACCGTCTAGGCCAGGGGTGGGGAACCTCCGACCCATTTGGTACGGCCCTCGAGGTAATTTAATTATTTTTTTTGAAATAATTAAACAAGCGAGTGCCTGTTTTTCCTGGAAACGGTCATGGTCCTTGAACACAACACGAGCCTAACGTGTCATCACGTGGTATATGTCTCGTCTGACAGGGTGCAGTTCTGACGGAGAGCACCAGAACGCCGCTCCGGCACTTCAGATAAGGAGCCGTACACATGCTGCAGTTCCTGCGTGGCTGTGTCTTTAGCTGAAAGCCCGGTGGCGATCTGTTCATCCGTCATACTGATCAGACAGTCAATAACTTTGGTGTTATTAGCATCTGGTTATAAAAAACTAAATGACAGTAAAAAACAAGTAGTTATTAATAAACAAGAATACAGTTTGAAAGGGAGAGTGATTTGTAAAATATCCATAAAGAAAAAGTAAATCTGCTTCCAGTTCTGTTTCATCTGGGTGTTGAGATGTTTCCATAGATCTCCTAATGTTGCTCTCAAAGTGCACCAGATTGATGCTTTCAACTTCCCGGAGCATGCCCCCCGGACCCCCCTAGAGGAGGTTAGGTCCCCCCCCTACTTAAATCATGTCCACATGGATAGGAAACTAAATGCATTTGAACACATCTCATGTCCATATCTTTCTGTTGTGGTGGTCATGCCACACCGTGCACGTGGGTGAGATATCTGGATGAAGAGGTTGCGTTTTCTTTGCACAGCATGAAAGAAAGGCCAAATGAATGGGCTGTGATTTCTAAGCAGAGGTCAATCATTTGTACGGCCCTCGGAGGATGTTGAAAAAATTGAAATGGCCCTTGAGAGGAGAAAGGTTCCTGCTCTAGGGTTATATCTTCAATTTAAGGAGAAACACTTTGAGACAAACTACTTCATGATGCAAAACTATGATAGTAACTAACGCCTCTAAATCATCAGGTTGCATCACTGGGATACATTAACACCATGTGACCAATAGCGCCCATTGTTTGGAGAAGTTAACACACGTATTTCTTTTCTTCCACACTTTGTTCTTCTGTAAAGTGCTGCATGGGAAACGCTGGAAAGCTCAATCTTCTTGGTGAACAGCTTCACAGTTCTCCACACAAAATCACAACGTAAGAAAAGTAAGAAAGTAACTACCCAATTTGAGCAAAACCTAAACCTCATGGACTCTTCAGTATGAATCACAACACTGAAAGCACTTAATTACTCAAAGACCACGGCTGGCAGTTCTCTACGATATGACTTTAACGGAAAAAATAAATGCATGAAATCACATTATTTGGGAAATTAAGAGGTTTATCATGCAAAGGCAACATAAAGAAACTAAATACCCAATTTAAGGAAGAGGACGTTCATGGTTCAAACTTCAATGAGAGAAAGAATGACTCTTTTCTGAGCGATAATCACTGCAACACTCGATTACAGCTAGTCTCACTGGCTCACTGGCTCACTGGCTCACTGGCTCACTGGCTCACTGGCTCACTGGCTCACTGGCTCACTGGCTCACTGGCTCACTGGCTCACTGGCTCACTGGCTCACTGGCTCACTGGCTCACTGGCTCACTGGCTCACTGGCTCACTGGCTCACTGGCTCACTGGCTCACTGGCTCACTGGCTCACTGGCTCACTGGCTGGTATCACAGTGACCTTTCCCACTGATCTCTGCTTGCCAGTAAAATCATCCAAACAAGTCGTTTTCACAAAATCACAGACTGTCCCATCTGGACATCTCCGTCTGTACGATCCGTCTCTGCCACGGAGACCAAAGCTCACAGAACAAACCGTCCAACTGTCCGGGGTATCTCAAGGCCCGGACACAGCCAGCCGATGTTGGCCGATGTTGGCCGTCGATACGCCCTGCTCAGAGTGTCCCGCACCGTCGTGTCTTTTCAGCCGTGCCCACACCTTTTCGGCCAAAGCCTGTCCGCTAAATAAATCACTCTGATTGGCTGTTCAGCTTAGCGAATCAGTGCATGAGAAGCGAAACGGAAGTGAGGGACCCAAACAAACGATTAAGAAGGCAAATGTGAGATTTCATTGAACTCCAGCTCTCGACACAGGTTCGGGAAAGCCCCGTGAGCTTCTCGCTGTAGAGGGAAAATGGAACGCACACGCTATGTGTTGTTTGTATATAACTTTTAATACGGATTCATAGAAGACATGCTGACGCGGTGCTTTGTTCTGTCCTCATCATTCATCGTAAATTCAACTACTTGCAACCAGAATGTAGTGGCATCTTTACCCTGTTACCACCGTGTGAAGAAATGTGTAATGCCAGCCCTAATGGGAGTTAACACCAGCCTCTGCAGCCCTAAGGAGCTTTTAGCATCATTTAGCTTCCATTAGATCATAGCTTCGGTCGCAGAAAGTAGTTCCATATCAAAGCTCTCAACCCTCTCGTGTAGAAACGTCATTATATTAGGCGGCCATTTCAAGCAGAAGCAGCTCAGACAACAAAACTAGCACAGGAAAAAGCAAACGGCCTAAAAAAGGACTGACTTGTGAAAAAATTGAAACGAAAGCAGATAAAAAATGGTGGAAAGCGAAGCAGAATTTAAGGGGACGACCGAAAACAACTACAGATATTCGTAGCTTAAAAGCATTGTTGTCGGAGTGTCACAGGGTGTTAGCGATATTAAAAACGAAGCTTCAATAACCTTGAGATCTCCTACTTTCATACTCCAACACTGAAAAGGCTACAGAACAGTGTCCTGGTATTACAACTGTCTCGTTGTTTCCATACGAGACATTTGAAAATGGCCATCAGCCAGAAGCTTAATCTTCTTTCTGTCGTCTTTATCAATTTTGACGCATTTTTGCAGCCATTACTAAAAACATAAACCGCATTTAATTTACATATTGTGTTCTTGTACTTATCTTATTCTATTTACATGTATATAGACTTGTTGCACTACTTTGTATTTGATCATATATGTTGCATTGTTGGAGGTCAGAAGAGTTGCCATTTCTACTCTGTCGCTTATGACAATAAAACCTTTCAATTTGAATTTGAATAGACTTTTCTCAGCCTATATAAAGCCTACCTTTAAATAGTAACTTGTATATTTTCACTCTAACGTTTTATTTCGTGACTTGGTTTATCCAAATATGTACTTTGGTCGAAAGGTATTTCTTTACAGGCAGTTTAAGTATAAGAAAAATGCCTTCTCGTATGCCTTAAATCCGAAAACATGGTGTTTATTCTGGCTTTTCTTTGACATAAATGAAGTAATAAAAGAGTTGTAACTGTTAAAAAGTAAATAAATAAATGTTAGTATATATAGTTATACATACAATAGTTAAACGTCTCTAAAAGCCATAACAATGAGTAGTATTTTGGGTGAATACAAGTCTTTAAAAAAGCATTTAGCAACAGCATATAAACGAGGGTAATTTCTGAAACGCACCTCAGACCGGTGCTGGAGACACGAACAGAACAGTTCTTGCTCTGAGGGCGAATGAAATGCAAACCTCTGATAAAGAAGCTCTTGGCTCAGAAGAATGGACGACTTGTTTAGCCGCCAGCTACGCTAATCATGTGATCTCACGGTCGTTTGGCTTATCGGCCCTCGGCTCCGTTCCCTCCAGGATGAAACCTGATAGGGCGGCTCAGCCAGCTTCAGCCACGCGCTTAATTAATCTGCGGCACCAAAGCCTCTTAATAATACCCAAACGCCACAAAAACAATCGTTGTAGTCGATGCCAACCTGCCGACGTTTGGTCCAAGCTTTTGGTTTGAGTGGTAAGGTTTGGGAATTGGTAGTATGGAGATAAGAGGACCAAAAGCTGCCAGTTTGCTGTGTTACTGTGCCAGTGCAAGGTGCTTTGGATAAACGCTCTAATGAAGGCAGGGTCATCTGGGGTTTGATTGCATTTGGACCAAGCTTTGGGAGACATAAGACAGGGTCACGTATGAGAAATGTAACTGAAACTATTCTGATTACTGTTATATATCAAAATAAATGGGGTTACTAGCATGTTACTGAAGCATCTAGTGTTTGTTGTAAAAGCATCACATGTTATTTCTTCTCTGTAAGCGACTGTGGCTGCGAGGGAGTGCGGTCGTCTTTCAACCAGAAGGTTGTGGGTTCGATCCCAGCCCATGTAGTTAACATGTCGATGTATCCTTGGGCAAGATACTTAACCCTGAGTTGCTCCCTGATGGCCAACGGTGTGTGAATGTTAGGTCCTAGAGTAAGATGCACTGCTCTGTATGAATGGGTGTGAATGACATGTAGTATGTAAAGCGCTTTGAGGGGTCTTAAAGCGCTATATAAGTACAGTCCATTTAAGCTGTTCTGTAGGATAATACTTTAAGTGTGAATCTAAACCTGAATCTGCTTTATGGGATCATTTTGTTTTACACGTGGCCCTAATCATCTTCTATATAAATATTATCAGAATCCAGATTCTTTTTTTTGTTCTTCAAATTCTCACCTTATTTTTTCAAATTCAGATTTTTTTCCGAATTTCAATTTTTTCGACTTCATTCATAATTCTAACTTTTTAACAAAAATCTAAATATCTTGAAAAATTGAGGACTTTTTATAACAATTCTGGACATATTACTTTTCCTAAAAAAAACTCACTTGATTGTTCAATTGTTTTGCTTCAAATTTAACTTTTTTTTAATTACTGGCTTTGTTCGAGTGGGAGAGCTGTTATGTCTCTGTAGGCTGTTCTGTTCTGTAGGCTAATACTTTAAGTGTGAATATAAACGCCTGAATCTGCTTTATGGATTTCACTTTCTCTGCTTCATTTCTTCTGTTTTTAATTCAGCAGGTGAACCTATAAGTTCTTAAAATAGTGTGTGTGAGCTTAACTGTGTGTATTCATCTAAAACAGAGCATTTTCTGTCAGCTCAGATTCTATGTCTGCTCTTTGAAACTGCAGTATGTGCTCACGTGTTTCATTGTTGGCGTTTAGGCTCCTACATTTTGATGTAATCCAAAAGTAACAGGTTGAATTACCTTGATATTTTGAGTTGTTGTAATTGTCTAAACCCATTGTTGTGACACTGAAGTCCCTGCAGCTGGTGGCCAGATGCTGCTTTTCTTCTGGTTGTTTAAAGCATTTGGATAAAGACCTGGCAACCGAATGGATGTGGGACTTGGATTTAATCCTTTCTGTCACACTGGGCCGCTTTGTCAGGCCTTATCAGTTTGTTTTGTTGACCCGCCCTCTATCATCTTTGCTCTGATTTAAACCGACTTCTTCGCTCTTGATATCTTTCCGAACCCTGTCTCTTTTCTATTTCCCTTCGCCTTCTTCGTGCCCTGTTCCTCCCCTGCCCGTCTTTGTCGCTCGTGCACGAGGCTTATCCGCGACAGAACAAACAAACGCATTGTGTTGTTCTTTGTGAGAGCAGTCAGAGGCTTATTTCATTGGAACCTGGGCAGGATATCCGTCCACAGGGGAGACGGGGGGGCCTGCAGGGATTCTTAATGCCAGCTGAAAACACGGGTGAAGTGGCCGTGAGGGTGGAACAAAAAGACAATCCAATACCAGGGACACAAAGAGACAGAGACGAGGTGACAATGGGACACAGACCGTCCTACATAAAGGAAAGGAGGCAGAAAAAGGACACACGAAGAGGATAGATGGATGGAAAGAAGAAGAGGGAGACTTTGAACAAGTGAGGAAGAAGGTATAACGACGCCTCCATGTCAAGGACAGTCTTTCTAAGTGCGTTTCAATATCAACAAGGTCACTGACTGCAAAGCTACACAATATCATGAGAACTGAACAAGATGGAAAACAGCAGGATTACACAAACACCAAGGACAGGAGGCTGCTATGCAACCCGAAAGGTCACCGGCTCCATCCCTGCAACAAGTGTACAGTGTGTGACGTGCACAGAGAAAGATATTGAGACTGCGTTTTGTTTCAGAGAGTCAGCTGAAAGCCCTAACGAGGCCCTTCGTGCCTTTGAGGGTGAAAAGAGGTGCTGCAGCTCAGGCAGTATGAGACAAATAGAGAGCTTTTTGAACATTAAAGCATGGAGACATGTAGAGACACTACATACTGATATACACCTGAACACCAGCAGGAGAGGACTCTTTAAAGTAGAGACACTACATACTGATATACACCTGAACATCAGCAGGAGAGGACTCTTTAAAGTAGAGACACTACATACTGATATACACCTGAACATCAGCAGGAGAGGACTCTTTAAAGTAGAGACACTACATACTGATATACACCTGAACATCAGCAGGAGAGGACTCTTTAAAGTAGAGACACTACATACTGATACACACCTGAACATCCGCAGGAGAGGACTCTTTAAAGCAGAGACACTGATATACACCTGAACATCAGCAGGAGAGGACTCTTTAAAGTAGAGACACTACATACTGATATACACCTGAACATCAGCAGGAGAGGACTCTTTAAAGTAGAGACACTACATACTGATATACACCTGAACATCAGCAGGAGAGGACTCTTTAAAGTAGAGACACTACATACTGATATACACCTGAACATCAGCAGGAGAGGACTCTTTAAAGCAGAGACACTACATACTGATATACACCTGAACATCAGCAGGAGAGGACTCTTTAAAGTAGAGACACTACAGTACATACTGATATACACCTGAACATCAGCAGGAGAGGACTCTTTAAAGTAGAGACACTACATACTGATATACACCTGAACATCAGCAGGAGAGGACTCTTTAAAGTAGAGACACTACACACTGATATACACCTGAACATCAGCAGGAGAGGACTCTTTAAAGTAGAGACACTACATACTGATACACCTGCACATCAGCAGGAGAGGACTCTTTAAAGTAGAGACACTACATACTGATATACACCTGAACATCAGCAGGAGAGGACTCTTTAAAGTAGAGACACTACATACTGATACACCTGCACATCAGCAGGAGAGGACTCTTTAAAGTAGAGACACTACATACTGATATACACCTGAACATCAGCAGGAGAGGACTCTTTAAAGTAGAGACACTACATACTGATATACACCTGAACATCAGCAGGAGAGGACTCTTTAAAGTAGAGACACTACACACTGATATACACCTGAACATCAGCAGGAGAGGACTCTTTAAAGTAGAGACACTACATACTGATATACACCTGCACATCAGCAGGAGAGGACTCTTTAAAGTAGAGACACTACATACTGATATACACCTGCACATCAGCAGGAGAGGACTCTTTAAAGTAGAGACACTACATACTGATATACACCTGAACATCAGCAGGAGAGGACTCTTTAAAGATGATAAGGACATGTCTTTGCTTCCCTAGAGTCCTATCCATCACTTTGAATGAGTTGCATCCTAAGAGTTATTAAAAAAGACAGACTTAAAGTAGAGCCTGGACAACCGAAGAGGCAAATCCTGACCTATAAACAGAACTGCAGAGAGAGAGAGAGAGAGAGAGAGAGAGCGAGAGAGAGAGAGAGAGAGAGAGAGAGAGAGAGAGAGAGAGAGAGAGAGAGAGAGAGAGAGAGAGAGAGAGAGAGAGAGAGAGAGAGAAAGATCGATGGTCGTGCAAATGTTTGTACGGATATAACTTGTCTTCCACTGTAAGGACAAGCAACCTCGATCCAGAATGGGTTCTCCGGGACGCCACAGAGTCATCATCTGTGCAGCATCAGTATTCAGGAACCATGATCAATACCTCTCCCATTTAAACTCATCCGACCTTCCTCAGTCTGCCATTTATCTGGGGAGTCTACGCACATTACAATGGCTTCGAACTGCAAGGAAATACACGTTCAGAGGTTTTACGGCTTCAGAGTCTTCAAACATTTAGAAACAAACCCCAAACACTGAATGCATCCGTCTCTCCTCTGTCTGTTTTACCAGACGATCTTCAGACAGACAGATTTCTGCACTTGATGGACTGACTAACCATTTTCTAATCCAGGGGTTCCCAACCTGGGGGGCGCCAAAGATCGCAGGGGGGCGCCAGGCCTCAGATGATTTGAGGCCAAATATTGATTAATTAATTTTAATAAAAATTCAAGTTAGTAGCTATGGCATAGAAATGTTTCTTCTGCCCGTTAAGTTTCAGTTGGATTATTCGTCACAGTTGCTCCGATCAGATCGGTCTCCTCCATTTTGATTATCTACGACTTTTGAATCCACATAAACACATCGGCAAAACCCGGCTTCCTTTGAGCGTGTGTTTTAAACAGTTCCCTTTGTGAATTGTTTCCGCGCCGTCCTTTAATTTCTTCATGCAGCGGGAATCCAAATGAATTAATCCTGAGTCCAATAACCATCAAAGTCACTCCAATAGTGCTCCTTGATTACGCTTTCATCCTCCTTTAACAAAATACTTCACATTCATCCAGTTTGTGACAGTAGTTGTAGCATTTTGAGACTTTTAAACTTTAATTACCGTTGTTGT
Organism: Harpagifer antarcticus; assembly: GCA_902827135.1. Classification (NCBI taxonomy): domain Eukaryota; kingdom Metazoa; phylum Chordata; class Actinopteri; order Perciformes; family Harpagiferidae; genus Harpagifer; species Harpagifer antarcticus. The sequence continues at coordinate 84,598 of CADEHL010000965.1, forward strand.
GTGTGTGGGGGGGGGGGAGCACAACTTCCAACAGGAGTCATTTGGGGGGGGCTCTTGGGAAAAAAGGTTGGGAACCCCTGCTCTAATCCACCACATTTAGTTTACCACTATTCCCTTGTATTTCAGCCAAATTCTTGCACCCGTCTCTCATCTGTCTGTTTCACCAGACGATCTTCGGACAGACAGACTTCTGCAAATAGCGGATGGACTCAAATCCACTACATGCATACATAGTTTACCATTGCTTCCTTGCATTTCAGCCAAAACTTCCGCTACATATGCCAATCAAATCAATTTCACCTTTAAATCAAGCGGCACCTTCCTAATTGGTTGTCAATAGTCTCTAGGGACCAACAGGAGCCAGAACCAGTGACTTCCACCATCGGTTTGGTTCTGATACTTCAGCAGGTGGCGCTTGTTTGGACACTAGGGTTTGATCACGCTGGACTTTTCTGCTAACCAGTCGCTCAGCCAGCTCCCGTCCAACACAATTAGAGACACTGCTTATCAGCGGGTAATTACAAAGCAAAGAAAGAACCAGTGGGGCAGAGTCTCTCATCGTGTGTTCTGCACATTTCTGGGGAAAAGGCCACTGATAATAACACACTCATTTAGCAGGCATTGGTGACCATTCATCACTCATTGAACAACTCAACTCTGGGTCATTATTACAGCTTATCGGCTCATCTCAAAGGCGGTTTGCTCCGAGCTGTTTGATTTAACCTCGACAATGGGTAAGATAGCAGAGGCTTAGCTAATGAATACAGGAGTGTGTGTTTTCCGGACTCACCCTCAGGGCCTCGATGACCAGGTCGCGGGCCTCCAGCTCTCCCTCCATGATGCTCAGCAGGGTGAGCAGCTCGGGCTTGCTCAGGTTATCCATGTTGAACTCACATTTCTGCAACACAGGCCGAAGAAATAAATGTCAGATTCATATAATACATTTAACAGTTCATTGTCAAAGTAGGGGTTGGTGTTGGACCCTTGATTCTTCTTTAATACCCGTCAAAAAAGCTGCTTTTTTTATTATTCGTTGACCAGATTTTAGAATCAGAACCAACTTTAGTGGCAAATTATGATTGTGCTACAAGGAAACTGACACTGCTCTAAATGCACACAGACAAACAGAAAAAAAAAGCACAACATAGCTGAACAAATTATAGTAGTGTATAAGATTATTATGTATTGTATGTGAAAAGTATCGATCTGTTAATACCGTATTATGTCTGAAAATGTCTTTTTAATGTACTTTTAAATGAAGTATTTTTGCACACTTGTACTTCAACTTAATTAGGTATTACATCTAAATAATTTTGGGAGCGCCTTGGGGTCCCCCAGTCAGAGCTGGTTGATGTGGCCAGTGTTAGAAAATAAAATCAATGTTTAATAGCATAATGTAGCTTAAACATACCGTCAGTTTAAATGCTATTTTATTCTGGAAAAAACTGTTCTCAATACCAAGCTTTTATTCTGAAAATCCTTCATGACGACATCCGGGACTACCGTCCATTAGTATCATTAATGTGGCTATTGACGCCGTTAACATGTATTACATATAAAGTTATGAAAGAGATAAGGAGAAAAGGCATGTGGAAGTAAGCAATGAATGTAAAATGTAGAAATCCTCTGTTTAACGCGATATCGGACACAGAGACCGAGGGGGAAGTCCCTATACGTCACTACAGCTCACAGAGAGGAGGAGCGAACAGCCAGCAAGCGGGAAAGACGAAGGCTTGTGAGCTCTCTTCTGCACGGCCGGCACCTGGGAGAGGAAGCTGCAGTCTTTCTCTCCTGACTGAACAATATCCTGTTTGTAACATTACCGCGCTTTTTATTAATTAAAGTACCAATTTTGACCCTTCTCAGAGACTCCATTTAGTCTCCTTTTTAAGCTTCTCTCCTGGACGCGAGAACAACGATCACGGTTTACACCGGGGAAAGGAACGTGTGGGGCTCTCTGCTGGAACTGCTACCCCCGAGACCCACGATCACGAATGTCAACCAAAATTACACTTTTTTTGTTTCAAGCTAGGTTGTAGGTTCCCTTTGGGCCAAAGTGTTGGTCAGTCAAATAAACTCTGAAATGTCATCGACATAATTACCAACAATGAGCCCAACAGCCAAGACACTAACTAAAAAATAAACCTTTATAGAAGCTACCTTTTTATTTGTCAGACCGTTTATAGATTTTTTTCTCTCTATCTGTATATTTTTCTTACTCTCTAATGCTGGTTTATTTCTATTTTGAGATGTTTATATTTTACAGGGTATATGCAGGAATCCTGAAGTCAAATGTAAAACCTTTTAAGACCTTTTCTAAGACCCTTTCCATACATCTTAAGACCTCGTCGCCACTTTGAGTTTCAACCGGTTACCTTGGCGACACACTTTACCTCACATTGACTATATACAGTATTGATTGTCCTTCCTCCTTATCTTCCAACCATTTGGACGCAGACTTGCATTTCCCCATAACGATGCTGCTTAACAACCGGCGTAAACGGACCTTCGCGCTATCAAGCAGTGAGCGTGCGATGTCCCGTTCAGATGACGTCAAACCCAACAGGATGCCATCAATAAACTACACAGAATCACACTACACACCTACGCCATGATTACATTCAGGCAGACTGTAGAACACAACCTCTTTGGACCATTTATATACTTATTGAAGACAAGCTACACAATGTAAGACCTTGGAAAATGCTTTTTAATAGGCTTCATTTTCGCTAAATTAATTGATCAACTTTTAAGACTTTTTAAGACCCCGCGGACCCCCTGGTTTAGAATGATTTATTTCTACTCTTTAAATTTGTTATTATATGCAACGCCTTGTTTTGTTTTATGCTGCTGCAACAAAAACAATTCACAAATTGAGATTAATAAAGTACATCTTATCTTATCTTACTTTGAAAATGCATCTAAGGTCTGATTTCAAAGATTTGACCACCAAACATAATGAATATTATAAAATAATTGGTTATCATGAGAAAGTACGACTAAAGAACTCATTGCACCAACTTTGTGTAGAAAGAAGTTGCTCACATGACAAATGCTCCACTTACTTCCCGTCTCCACCTGGTCTCATTAGGTGCAGCCCTCAAATTAGGCTCGATGTCCCGTCCTGCCTCAAAGCTATTAAGGTGTAATTACATTTAGATAAGGTCATTAGGCAGCTATTTGGTCAGGAGAGGCCGCAGGGATAAGGGGTGCAGATGACTGTAATTTAGAGTGACCAGAAACACTTTATTCTTCCCCCTGATGTCATTAAAGTGTGTTCCCGTCTACTTATGAAGGAAAACAGCTGTGTGTTGCCTCTGTCTAGAGGTTTAAAGGACGTAGGAATGTTTAAAGTGAAGTCAAATGTATCTCCAACTTTTTGGTGAATCCCATTTTCTGTGCAGTAACAATTACAGAGTTTATAGAAGCAGACATGGCTGTAAATAAAGGGGGTTTTATTATTTTCTTTAATGGTTTGGACCCATTTGAAAACAATTTGTCCCGTTTCTTTTCTACCTCGCCAAATTAAAATTGTTCAGGGTAAAACTACTCCATTTCAAGTTCTTGCTCCATCATTAAGACACGTTTTACTTGCTTTTATGGCTGCCATAGTTGTGTGTCTAATAGGATGTTACAATTTCTTGTTTATGTGTGGTTAAATTAGAGACTGGTAAAAAAACAGTTTGGACTGAAATCAGGTCCAAGAAATGTCAGAAATGTGACATTCAAGACGTAAAATTCAACAGCAAACAATGAGGAAATTCGTCGTGATCTTTGGGGCAGTACAGTTAGTCCTGTTCACCTTCGACCCCTCAGAGTGAGACAGCTTTTAAAGACAGCATCTTATAGTTCAGATTCCAAAGCAAAGCATCAAATTGTTGTGTCAAGGGATGAAAGGGATTCATTCGAAGCTAAACCTCAGTGAGGAAAATGAGAGCAATTATTGGTTGAAGAGTCCAAAAAAAGTGATCAGAAACCAATGACAGAAGACTATGCCGTTACCGTTTGGAAACCGTTTCAGTCATATGCTGAGAAAGCTACGTCCAGCTGTATCTTCAATATCTGGAAGCTTTTCACCGGGCTATGTGTTCACTAAACCCTAAATAAAACAACGGGGAAACGGAGGAATCGAAGAGCGCCTCTGCTTCTGCTCCACATCGGGCCGATTGCTACCTGCTCGTTTCGCTGACGCTCAGTTGTCAGCTGGCCATTTAAGGCCTGATTTACAAGCCTACATCGAGACCTCGGCCAAGATTATTCCATTTCATCAAGGAGTCCGACACGTCTGCAGAGGTCCCTCGCTCAGAAAGTGACTTTGAGCAGGCCGGTGTAACATTTCAACAAGCTGCTGCCTTCTGTGTGTCCTCTATGCGCTGCGGTGACGTTGTTTATTTCACCGCAAAGGGGGAAAAGTTCATGCTCAGACAACGGGAACCGAGGTAATAAATCCATATGAATAAACAGACCAACGGCCCCTGCTTTACACAGCCAGGAAACCCCTTGAAGAGAAGCTGGAAGAAGAAATCTTTTTGCTCTCATTTTAAACCTTTGAGTTGGAAAAGTGTTCAGTTGAGTCAAACCGCCTTGTTTTATTCTGATGCCATCACGGCAAGCCTGGACATAACACCAGGAGAGATTACAAAGGGATAGATTCATCCGCCTGACGTATAATCGATCCTCGGGCCCCCCGGTTTTTCCTGGAAGTGTTCATCACTCAGAGAATTGGTCGACTCAGGGAGGTTTGATGGACGGCGGACCTGAGATCAGACGGCTGCTTCTCTCTCTCTGACATTTCTACACAGTGAGCAGGTGAGGGAAGCGTGTGCTGAGACTCGCTGTTTGTTAGAACAACCTCACTCTTCCCCGGCTTGAGCTTCACCTCAGGATCCATGTATCTGTGATCCTCTCCAGAATGGAAGGAGTCATCACATACAGAGCATCAGCTAGTTCCTGAACAGTGTCCTTCACATGCTGATATCCAAGAGAGGGAGTTACACAGTCACAAGATGGAGGAATAGAAAGCAGTATTCAATGTTTACTTCAGATTAGCTCCACGTCAGAAATGAGCATGCTTGATCCATAGAGGCTGAATCATCATGTTAATCACATAGCTATTATCTGCCTCAAACAGTCCTGATGCTCTTCTAGGTAATCACACATCCTGTCACAGCTACAGTTGGGATACCTTTGTTATCATGTTACTCATGTTGGAAGAGGACATTCACTACTTTCCCAACCCTGTTAAACCTGGTCCACTTAATAAGACCCGTGTCGCTTCACACCGAGCCGCCAGGGACGAGAACTGCTCTTTCTGTCCTCCACTCGTTCTGCTGAACAAAAAACGCTTGCTAAGGTCAGTAAGTTTCTAATAGACTCTTGTCCCATTGCTGCGAGAACAAATGTGGGTGATAATACAGCCTGTTATTAGACGCCTGGGAGGAGTTACAAGGAAAAGAGCTCATAAACTGTGGGAATAACAACGTATGAGACTTGGCTTTCATTTTATATGTCCAGGTTTTGAGATATCTGTCTTCATAGGACCTCAAACTATAAATCTGCTGATTGGTATCTCCCTTAATTGGTTGGTCAATTGAATGTAAGAACATATAATGACAGGTGATACGTCACGTTTGCCCACAGCTTCGAATTGCTTGTCAAGTGGACCTATTTGGATTTCACAAGGTGTTCAACACATAATGTCACATACAACAAAGAATAGAAGCCAAATCCTTCTGCTTGAGCGGCTAAAAGAAGGGCATATGTTTAGTGTTTTGCTATAAAAAGATTAACAAAACAGTTGTAGATACATTTTCTTTCTATCGTTGAATCCACCTTCGTCACTGTTTCAGTTCCCGACAGGTGAAAAACAACAACTGTACAACATTAATAAGTGTGTATAGGTGCATTTGAAGAAGCTGCTTCTTGTAAAAACGTGAGTATATCTGAGTTTCCCAACGGGGATTAATACAGGTCCATCTTATCTTAGTACCAGCAGGTACCAACACAACCAAAGACCCCTTCTTCCTTCCTTTCTGCAAGCGTATCGAATAAGGCAGAAACACCAATGAAATCTCTTTTAAAGAGAAGATGTACGTAAGGTAACACGAGCCCAATGATTGAACTAACAACTGAAGGTAACTGATATGGTAAGAGCGGAGAATTCGGTCACGTCATGGCCGATTACCGGTCCACTTAACTGGGTTAATATCAGCACCGATACCAATCCATCGGGTCAGTGCAACTCTAGCTAAGAGCCCCATGAACACAACCCATTGAGCTCCATGCATTAGTACGAGAGAGTGAACCTCAGACAGATATCTCTAAACGCTGGCTCCAAAGATGTGTCTGCACGGTTGGATAATTTGGGTGAACTGACCCTTTAGTAAATGGCACAATTACACCTAATCTTCTCCGATGACCTCTCCAACTGGTTTACACGGTAATATGAAACCCCTCGTGTTTGAAAAGAGCGGAAACGTTGTCGTCAAGAAGAAGAAGAAGAAGAAGAAGCGATGACATTAAAGCCACTCGTGTTAATGGCACTTCTCCAACATTATATAAGAATAGCAGAGACTCTCAGGCTTCGTTTAAACGCTGCACAACTTTAAAGTAAGGATGGAGCTGCTGAGCGTCTTTAGGTGACTGTTTCTAGAACCTTAGTGTAATGTTGTGTTGGCTTATCATCGAACTCAAGCAGCCAGACTATCAGAGCATGGGGTGGAACAGAAATCTATTATGAATACCTTCATCACACGCGAGTCTCACTCACTGTAAGGTACCAAAACCTTCTATTGGAAACATTCATTCAGAATTAAGCACAAATCTGTCAAATGTTCAAAACTGCCGTCAAATAAACCCAATTCCTTACAAAGTGCTTCATATTCTACCAGTTGAAAATATGAAAGTGTATTTATAAGTGTTGTGTACAAGAAAGAAGCAAGTTGACAGTTCACTGAAATAGCGTCAACATCTCAAAGTGCCATTAAGAGTCTTAACGAAAATGTACAAGTGTATCTTTCAGTAACCTTTGGAGCGCAGATCCGACTTCTTGCTACAACTTTGACCAGCTGTACTTACTGTAGTACATTACTTCAATGCAGTGAGATATTATCCAACAGTTTGCAGTGGTTGAATATTGCTAAACTAGGCGAGTCTTTTTTACATTAAAGCCAGATTTGAAGCTGCTGACCGACCTGGTGCTAAAATGTATATTCCCCCTCGTCTAAATTATGTACTCGTTGCCATTGTTTATGATCATATTTGACTAATCTTCAGAAAATAACAGGACAAGAGACACACACATTGAGGTGATGAGAGCAGGTTCACCAAACTAATTGAAAGAAAACATTAAAATAGCTAATTGATAACTTTCATTAGATTTTGCACATCGACAACTTCTTCAACTTTGACCTGTACTTTCTGTAGTCATGTGATAAGAGATTATCCAATCGTTTCTGGCTTTGTCTTATTTTTTATCGAATAATGTCTCAACTGGTGATTGTTAAACCGAGGGATGGCTTTTGACAGCCGAACTGATTCCTAGGGTTTTATTCATGCTCGATTCAGACATGTCTCCTCACTCATAAACATAAGAGTAGCACGCTTCTCATCTGCAGCCGTCACTGGTTTCACAGATGAGCTGTAGATAATTAACATTAATCTGTAAACACTCAAATGAAACGTTGCTCTCTGGTTAATGTGCTCTCGGACAAATATCGATTGTGATTGAAAGACACATTACTCTGCGACACTAATGAATAGACCTGGATGTTTTTGGAGATAAACCAGGAAGTCACACAAAGCGGTGACTCTTTTCTCAATCAGCTGATCACTTCACATCAATTTAAGAATCTTATAATCAAATCAACATTTTAATCTACTAAACTTGATTATTCTGAATCAGGACATTCAATATTTAAAGTGAATAGATGTAAAAGTGCACGTAGTTAAAGCTAGTTAAATGTCACTTGTATCCAAAGTGACTTACATACTCAATACTGTGGACAATCCCCACAGGAGCAATTTGGGGTGAAGTGTCTTGCCCAGGGACACAACGACATGCTGACTGCAGTGGGGTTTGAACCTGTGACCACCTGATCGGAACACCTACGCTCTATCCACTGCGCCACACGCCCCCCTGCATTCAATTATGATTTCATCTCTCTTGCAGCTCAGAGGAAGCGGCTGTGAACTTCACTTACGGCCCGTCCACACTACAGCTTCAAAAAAAGCTTGGAGCTGGGCGTGTCTGAAGCTCGACCAACAACCAATCACATGAATCTCCCGCCCCTGACACACAAGCCGCGGTTTGATTGGCTAGAGCTTGTACTGGCATATGATTTGATTGGCTGACGCTTCCACCGAAAGCTTCAGAAGCTTCAGAAGTTGAACATTGCTCAACCTTTGCCTGAAACGCCAGGAAAGCTCCGCTCCGCTCAGTTCGGCGAAAAGTGACGTCACCCCATTCAAAGTGAATGGGCAGACGCGTTGGAAACCGTTTTTGAAGCTGTCGAAGCTGTAGAGTGGACGGGCCGTCACAGCCAACAACAGACTGCTTTACATCACAGGTAGCTATTTGAGCCTTTAGTCACTTGCAAACATTGAAAGGTAAACCAAAGAAATATCTTAACCATGTGACCTATTGGGTTTCTTGGCCTTATAATGTTGCCTCAGACAAGGCTTAAGATTTCAGTCCAAGTTGATTTAAACAAACATTGGACACGTTTTGAGAATTGTGTTCATGGTATACAGCATTTTTATGTGTACGGAGAAAAACTGAGATACATTGTTTATAATTCTGCAGAGAAGGGCTGCACGATTTGGAAGAATAACAAATTGTGTTTTGACTAATATTGGAATTGCGATAGGATTCACGATATTGCAAAAATAATTCTCCATATGTCAAATGATTGTGAGAAAACGATTTGTAGGCCAGGACTTCTCTGCACTCACAATACTACATTAAAAATAGCATTTTAACATAAGTTCGCCTTACATAAATAGTGTAGCCCTACTCCAAATACATGCCATACATTTATCAGTGGGCCCTTAGGTCAACTCCGATAGTCACTGAATTGTCATTTGCATTATATTCTAATGCTTTTAAAGTGGTTTCAGTACTTCCACTTGCCTTGTTGAAATGTGTGAAAGTAGCTTTGCATTAACAGACCTGTCTACACATTTCATTAAGCTGTTGCTGCCAACGATGTGAAATCAACCATGAAGTACTCAAAATAGCAAGAAACCGGCAAGAAGAATCATTTTAAAAAGCGAAACCATTGCAACTGCATCGGCTTCTACGGACGAGGATTACGGCACTATGAAATCAAAACGTGAGATCTGACCAAACGTGTTTTAATCAGAATCAGAAACGGGTTTATCAGCAGGTAGGTTGACACCAGAGGTTGCGCTAGACTTTTTCACTGCCCGACAGGATCCTAAAATGTCCGTCAAAATTACCCGTCGGCCTTTACACTCTGGGGGGAGGGAGAGAGAGAACTGTCAACGGGGGGCGGGGCGCGCGCTGGTGAACCGTTAGCACCGTGTTATGCACAGCGTGAAGCCAGAACTCACAGACATTTCAATGATCTGTACGGCACAGTTGGCTTTGGAAACGGCCTCGCTGCGGGGACACTTTGGCGCTGTTCCGAGTTTGTTCTAATCCGGACTGCTTTCAGATTTGTCCGTCATTGTTAGAAAACATCCGTCGTAGACAGAAAATATTGGGTTTGACACGTACGAGGAATTTGACTTGGTGCATACATAGAAGTAAAGCAAAAATGTAAAACACAGATAGAAAACTATTTTAAGAAAACTATAATAACATTAAAAGCATGGTAACATACAGCCGGCCACGCTGCGTTGGAAACTGGAGGGCGTTCTTTATGTTCCTCCACCTAAACGACAACAACTCATTATCTACAAAAAATGCTGGTTACTTCACAAAAGGCTGCAAACGAGGTGGGCTTTCTTTCATTGACCTCTGACCCCTCTCTGGACCATGAGGGTCAGATCTCCTTTCGAATGAGAAACTCCCCCCCCCCCCCGCCAACAACAGAGTCTGACAGGGGTGAGCAAAGAGCTTAATTTAGCTGGGGGGGGAAGGAAGAAGTTGGATCCTGGAGAAAGGAGAGATTGAGATGTACGGACGCTGAGGAGTCTCCAGAGAACGAACCTGCTCACCTCTCTGCTGGGCGTGAAGTCAGTAGCGCAGAGAGAGAGAGAGAGAGAGAGAGAGAGAGAGAGAGAGAGAGAGAGAGAGAGAGAGAGAGAGAGAGAGAGAGAGAGAGAGAGAAGAGAGATGAGGAGAGAGAGAGAGAGAGAGAGAGAGAGAGAGAGAGAGAGAGAGAGAGAGAGCTCTCGTCAATGGTCTGACAACCAATTAAAGGCCTTTGTTAGTAAAGCTTTTGCAAACTACGGAAGCCTGTAAGGCAACATTCGAGAAGGACCACTTACAGAAAGAACCATTGTAATGCCACAATCAGCTCTGAAAGCAAAAGGTGTATATACTTCCAAGAAAAAGAAAGGTGGAGTAAAATCTTTTCAGGGAGCAGTAAACAACAAACCTTGATAACAAATAAATGTAGTCAGTACTTCTACTCTAGTATTTTTAAACACGAGTATCTGTACTTCTACTTGAGTAAAGGATGTGTGTACTTTTGCCATCTCTGTGTAAAGTAGCCTCGAAGCAGCGCGGAGGAGGGGGGGGGAGCTGACATGGTACTCCCAGCTATGCCAGCTGAGTCACTGAAATTAAGACCAATTTAGAAAGGTGTCTGGTGAACAGCCCCCCCCCCTCTCCCACCTTCTTCAGAACTGTTACAGGATATGTATTTTGTAAATTGTGTATTTGTGGTCATCTTTAAACTTGTTCGTCTCTCTTGTCTGCTGTAACATAAATGTTCCCTCTGTGGGACTAATAAAAGGTATTCTGCCTCTGCCTCTGCCCTGCATCCACCCCCACAGATTTTTCTCCCACCAACCTCTCCTCAACTCACCGCTAACCCCCACCTCAACACCCCCACAATGCACTGCTTCTAACGCCAGCCCACCTCTTTTTTAAAGAGAGTTTGTGTTGGTATTGCACACAAGAGTTCAAACAAAAAAGAACGAGGACAGAAACTCGAGTTGCAAAAGCATCACGGCCCATTTTTGCATCAGGTGGATAACAACAGTCTGTACATGGCGAGCTTTTGCAAACTACGGAAGCCTGTAAGGCAACATTCGAGAAGGACCACTTGAACAAATAACCATTGTAATGCCACAATCAGCTCTGGTGAACATCTGCATGTAATACTCAACAAATCAACTACTTTGAAAGCAATAATGTAAGTTGTCTTGAGTATGGCTTTTCCAAACTACGGAAGCCTGTAAGGACTCATGTAGGTCTGGTTTGAGGTGAACCACTTCAGGAAGTAACAATGTGCTTTCCCTAATCAGCTCTGCAGGTGAATATCAAGGTGGAATAAAATCCTTTCAGGTGTTAGGTGGATAACAACAGTCTGACATCATGGGGGGGGGGTCATGACCTCACAGCGTACGGAGCAAGTGATTGATCGATTTGCACAGAGGGATGTTGAGCCGCTGCCTGGCACAAGCTGAGGGAAATCACAACTATGTGCGTGTAAACATGTTAAACTCAACAAAGGGACTGAAAATACCCTGAGCTGTCTTGACTGTATGCTCTGACAATCAGTGTAAACCTGCAGAGGGCTTTGTTAGGTGAGCTGATAGAAACTACGGAAGCCTGTAAGCAATCATTGGAGTATCATCACTTCAGAAAATAAGCTTTTCGTGCCACAATCAGCTCTGCAGGCTTTTCAGGGAGCAAATCAACGACTAGTTTTCAAGGATTACTTTGAGTTGTCTTGAGTGAATGGTCCAAACATCTGTGTTAACCTGTGTAGAGCTATCTGTTACAAGGCTGTAAGGAATCATTGGAGGAGGACCACTTCAGTAAATAAACATTTTCATGCCACAATCAGCTCTACAAGACAGCTGAGTATTATATGCAAGAACACTTTTTATTTTGAGGAAGAAAATCAACCACAAACCCGGAGCGTCTATTTTCATGCTGCAACCTGTGAGAAATCACAACGATGTGTGTGTAAACAGGTCAAACTCAACAAAAGGACTATTTCTAGAATGACTTCTTAAAGACCTTTCTCATGCCACAATCAGCTCCAAAACGATTTCTTCAGAGAGCAATCATCCACTGAAAAGCCTCAGTTGTCATGCTGCAAGCCGTGTTTGGTTACAACTCAACAAAAGGGACTCGTTTTCAACGAATACTTTGAGTTGTCTTGATTCAATGGTCTGTGACCAGTGGAAGGCTTTGTTAGGTGAGCTTTTAGAAACTATGGAAGCCTGTAAGGACTCCTATAGGTCGGATTTGTGGTGAACCACTTCAGGAAATAACTATTTTCTTTCCCCTATCAGCTCTGCAGGTGAACATCAAGTGCAAGAAATAAAAAAAGGTGGAATAAAATCTTTTCAGGGAGCAAATCAACAGCAAACCTTGATGAGAAGCCTCTATTTCCATGAGGCAACCTGTGAGAAATCACAACTGTGTGTGTGTAGACTCAACGGAAAGACTACTTTAAAACCCCCAACCTGTATAGGGTTTTGTAAGGTGAGCTTTTACAAACTATGGAAGCCTGTAAGGAATCACGTAGGTCTGCTTCGTGGACCACTTTACTAAATAAATAACCATTTCAGTGCCACAATCAGCTCTGCAAGCCAGGTGAATATAACGTGTAAGAAAGGGAAAAGGAGGAATACAGTCTCTCCATGGAGCAGACCTCGATAGAAAGCCCGTATTTCCAGATGTAAGCGTCCTGCAGCCTGCCTCACATCTCTAAGTCTCTGCGTAGGAACCCCGTGTACAGCCGTGTTATATCTGAGCTACAACCGGAGTACACTGCACGGTACCTCTGCGACCCGAAACAAGCAGGCGACACGAAAATAAATCATGTTAAGATGTGATAAAACAACTGCCTAGTGTGAGAGTCGCATTTCTGAGTCACCCTACACCGAACCGCTTGTTTTTCTCCAGACATTGTCACCGCTGTTGCTCCATAGAGATGCGCGCGGCACCTAACAATAACAATAAAAGCCTCTCTCCATGTCTTACCGTGTCCACACTCCCCAGCACGGCGGTGGCCAGGGTTTGTACCGGAGGAGGCTGCTCTCCACTGGCTCCCTCCGACGCCATCTTCGTACTGTAGCGGTCTGCTGGAGCGAGGGCGCATCCGGCACTCATTAACTATTGCGCTGCTGTGCGCAAATCACTCCAAAACAAGGCCATTGGGAAAAAAGGGTGGAAAGAGAAACATGTGGGATTTTGGAAACTGGGAGCTCCGTAATTTAAGAATAAGGGTTGGCGAGCACGACAGGTCTCCAAGCTGTGGAGAGAGAAAGTCCTGTGTGTGTGTGTGTGTGTGTGTGTGTGTGTGTGTGTGTGTGTGTGTGTGTGTGTGTGGAGGAGGGGGGCAGTCCGGTGGGCGTGGACCGAGCGACGCGTAAAAGATCCAGATGCAAAGCCCCGGTGGAGACTGGAGAGGAGTGATTGACAGCAGCATTTGTCGGCCTCTGAAGATGTAAAATAATCCAGTGAGTGGGGGGGGGGGGCCTTGCGGACCTGCAGGGGCCGGGGCTGCGAGACAATGAGAAAGTTCCTGCAAAGGGTTAAAAAGGCTCATTTAAAAGCCATTTTGGATCATTTCTCTCACAATGTTTCTATCTTATTTGGTGTATTCAAACATGTACAACACCATGCTTTCACGCAGAAGGAACCGAGGTGATGACCCCAAGAAACAAGGGACTCCCTCAGTGGTATTTCCCATTAATAATCTACCACCTTTCACCACAAATGAACTACTCTATGAGGACAGGTAGTACAACATTACATCAGTATTAGTACAACCCCTCGTAATTTCCAAGAAGTGTCTCCTGCTGATGTTCAGGTGTATATCAGTATGTAGTGTCTCTACTTTAAAGAGTCCTCTCCTGCTGATGTTCAGGTGTATATCAGTATGTAGTGTCTCTACTTTAAAGAGTCCTCTCCTGCTGATGTTCAGGTGTATATCAGTATGTAGTGTCTCTACTTTAAAGAGTCCTCTCCTGCTGATGTTCAGGTGTATATCAGTATGTAGTGTCTCTACTTTAAAGAGTCCTCTCCTGCTGATGTTCAGGTGTATATCAGTATGTAGTGTCTCTACTTTAAAGAGTCCTCTCCTGCTGATGTTCAGGTGTATATCAGTATGTAGTGTCTCTACTTTAAAGAGTCCTCTCCTGCTGATGTTCAGGTGTATATCAGTATGTAGTGTCTCTACTTTAAAGAGTCCTCTCCTGCTGATGTTCAGGTGTATATCAGTATGTAGTGTCTCTACTTTAAAGAGTCCTCTCCTGCTGATGTTCAGGTGTATATCAGTATGTAGTCTCTACTTTAAAGAGTCCTCTCCTGCTGATGTTCAGGTGTATATCAGTATGTAGTGTCTCTACTTTAAAGAGTCCTCTCCTGCTGATGTGCAGGTGTATATCAGTATGTAGTGTCTCTACTTTAAAGAGTCCTCTCCTGCTGATGTTCAGGTGTATATCAGTATGTAGTCTCTACTTTAAAGAGTCCTCTCCTGCTGATGTGCAGGTGTATATCAGTATGTAGTCTCTACTTTAAAGAGTCCTCTCCTGCTGATGTTCAGGTGTATATCAGTATGTAGTGTCTCTACTTTAAAGAGTCCTCTCCTGCTGATGTTCAGGTGTATATCAGTATGTAGTGTCTCTACATGTCTCCATGCTTTAATGTTCAAAAAGCTCTTTATTGTTCTCATACTCCCTGTGCTGCAGCACCTCTTTTCACCCTCTGTCTGAAACCAGAGCCCAGTCTGCTCTGATTGGTTAGCTGGCCGGCTCTGTTGTGATTGGCCAACCGTTTAGACATGTCCCGCCCCTTAGCCTATCACGTACAATGTGTTAGAGCGCTAGCCAATAGCAGCACAAGTGTTACTTAGTGATGTCACAATGTTAAAACCTAGTGTATGTTAAGCCCCAAAAAGCACATTACGGCCTCTTTAAACACAAAAGGGGTTCTTTCTTCAAGTAAGTATTCAAGAAATCAATCAATCAGTTTCAGTATTTTATTAAAAAAGTATTTCTTCCTCTTTGCCTTTAGAGAAACTCAAGAACACCTTATCTGGTGTGTGGCACCCCCTGTCATATCAAATCACATCTACACATGATATCCTTCGCACAAAATGAACACAAACAGCTCGACGACGCAGTTTAAACATCTCTCTGCAAACACACGCTCACACTGCAGGTCACTTTCCCCGACAGCCCGACATGTATCAAAATGAAACCAAAAAGAGAAAGGATTAAAAGCAGAATGTTAATCTTACGGGAGTCTCTGCTCAGAGTTGAACTCTCCGTGTTGATGCCAGAGGAGCAGCAGAGGGTCCAGGCTCGCTCCCAGATGTGGCGCTCGGGATTAACGGACGCTGATCCCGCCTGATCTGAATCAGGTTGTTAAGTCCCTATTTAGGTCAAATGTTTTGCACGATCGACATCCAATGAGAACCAGAGCAGATACCCGTGTGACGGGGTGCTGGTTCTTCATGTCTCTTCTACATCAACATGTGTCCCCTCTTCTTCACGTCTCTTCTACATCAACATGTGTCCCCTCTTCTTCATGTCTCTTCTACATCAACATGTGTCCCCTCTTCTTCATGTCTCTTCTACATCAACATGTGTCCCCTCTTCTTCATGTCTCTTCTACATCAACATGTGTCCCCTCTTCTTCATGTCTCTTCTACATCAGCATGTGTCCCCTCTTCTTCATGTCTCTTCTACATCAACATGTGTCCCATCTTCTTCATGTCTCTTCTACATCAACATGTGTCCCCTCTTCTTCATGTCTCTTCTACATCAACATGTGTCCCCTCCTCTTCATGTCTCTTCCACATCAACATGTGTCCCCTCTTCTTCATGTCTCTTCTACATCAACATGTGTCCCCTCTTCTTCATGTCTCTTCTACATCAACATGTGTCCCCTCTTCTTCATGTCTCTTCTATATCAACATGTGTCTCCTCTTCTTCATGTCTCTTCCACATCAACATGTGTCCCCTCTTCTTCATGTCTCTTCTACATCAACATGTGTCCCCTCTTCTTCATGTCTCTTCTACATCAACATGTGTCCCCTCTTCTTCATGTCTCTTCTCACATCAACATGTGTCCCCTCTTCTTCATGTCTCTTCTACATCAACATGTGTCCCCTCTTCTTCATGTCTCTTCTACATCAACATGTGTCCCCTCTTCTTCATGTCTCTTCTACATCAACATGTGTCCCCTCTTCTTCATGTCTCTTCTACATCAACATGTGTCCCCCTCTTCTTCATGTCTCTTCTACATCAACATGTGTCCCCTCTTCTTCATGTCTCTTCTACATCAACATGTGTCCCCTCTTCTTCATGTCTCTTCTACATCAACATGTGTCCCCTCTTCTTCATGTCTCTTCTACATCAACATGTGTCCCTCTTCTTCATGTCTCTTCTACATCAACATGTGTCCCCTCTTCTTCATGTCTCTTCTACATCAACATGTGTCCCCTCTTCTTCATGTCTCTTCTACATCAACATGTGTCCCCTCTTCTTCATGTCTCTTCTACATCAACATGTGTCCCCTCTTCTTCATGTCTCTTCTACATCAACATGTGTCCCCCTCTTCTTCATGTCTCTTCTACATCAACATGTGTCCCCTCTTCTTCCATGTCTCTTCTACATCAACATGTGTCCCCTCTTCTTCATGTCTCTTCTACATCAACATGTGTCCCCTCTTCTTCATGTCTCTTCTACATCAACATGTGTACCCCTCTTCTTCATGTCTCTTCTACAATCAACATGTGTCCCCTCTTCTTCATGTCTCTTCTACATCTAACATGTGTCCCCTCTTCTTCATGTCTCTTCTACATCAACATGTGTCCCCTCTTCTTCATGTCTCTTCTACATCAACATGTGTCCCCTCTTCTTCATGTCTCTTCTACATCAACATGTGTCCCCTCTTCTTCATGTCTCTTCTACATCAACATGTGTCCCCTCTTCTTCATGTCTCTTCTACATCAACATGTGTCCCCTCTTCTTCATGTCTCTTCTACATCAACATGTGTCCCCTCTGTGGAAAGAGACTCTGAAAGTTTCAGGAACAAAGATTCTCTCTCTTTTTTGATCCATTTCTATAAAAACCTGTCTGAAAATGAGCTGATCAGATTTTGGCCACTTGATGATGTCATAACGATATTTTGTCTTGTGTAGCCATTAGCCAATCAGCAACCAAGGTAACCCCCCCCCCCCCCTCCCTTATCACCTGAATCTCCTCCTAGAGCACCATTGAGTTCTTTGTAACCAAACCTCTCTCAGAGGGGCGTGGGGAGGGGCTCCTTATTTTCATCTAAATTACACATTACTCCTGTTCTGGCTGCCTTACACTGGCTCCCTATAGAACACAGGATAGAATTTAAAATTCTTCTTCTCGCCTACAAAACCCTTAATGGGCAGGCGCCATCTTACCTTAAATAACTCATTATTGTCACGATCACAGGTACAGATAAGAACCCAATAGCACGACTCAGATACAACCAGTGTAGTAATGTTCCGTTTATTCCAGGTCAAAGGACAGGCAGAGTCAAAACCAGTAAATCCGTTAGACAGGCAGGAATCGAAAACTGGGCAGGACAAAACTCGGGACTAGAGCACAACACTCACTGGAGAGCTTGGCGGAAACGACAAGACAATCTGGCAAAGGACAAGTGATAGTGAGGTGGTATAAATACTGTGGAGTGATGAGGGAATGAGTAACAGGTGAGGGGAAGGGCTGAGGAGACCAGGTGAGGGAAATGAGCTGATTACAAGGGCCTGGAGGAAAGCGGGATCTGAAATGACAGGAGAGTTTAGATGAGGCATCAAACAAACAATAATATAAGTGTCTAACTTGTGACAATTATACCCTACTGTCCAATTAGGGCATTGCGTTCCAAGAATGCAGGGTTGTTGGTTGTTCCTAGAGTCGCTAAAAGTACAATGGGAGCCAGAGCCTTTTCTTATCAAGCTCCACATTTGTGGAATCAGCTTCCAGTTTGTGTTCGGGCGGCAGACACCCTATCCGTTTTTAAGAGTGCGCTTAAGACCTTCCTTTTTGATAAAGCTTATAGTTAGGGCTGATTAGATTCAGCCCCTAGTTTTGCTGATATAGGCTTAGTTTGTCGGGGGACATCTTACTTCTTCCTTCTCTCTGTCTGTACCTGTGTACTCCCATGTTCCGATTAACCCAGCTTCCCCACATGTCTTTCTTTTTGGTGTCTATATACGCTGGGATCCGGAGTCATGGAAGATCCTGCGGTCCTGTGTCCTGCATCGCGAGCCCTGGATCTTGAGTCGTGGCTGTGGTCCTGGATCATAGGTCCTGGATGGATATCCTCGTGGATTCATCTTCCTATTATACACACATGCATTTCCAAACGTTTGGACTACCTATGTTGCAAATGTATTATCTTTTCAATTTACACACGGCATCTATTGCACGTCTGTCCGTCCTGGGAGAGGGATCCCTCCTCTGTTGCTCTCCCTGAGGTTTCTCCCATGTCCCCTTTAAACTGTGGGGTTTCTCCGGAAGTGTTTCCTTGTACGATGTGAGGGTCTAAGGACAGAGGGTCTAAGGACAGAGGGTCTAAGGACAGAGGGTGTCGTATTGTCATACTGATATTTTGTACAAACTGTGAAGTCCACTGAGACAAATGTAACATTTGTGATATTGGGCTATATAAATAAACATTGATTGATTGATTGATTGATTAACAGACAGAGAATCAGCACTTTGGAAACAGGGCTGAAACAGAGGGGATTATGGGAACACTTCAGAGACATGTTCTGTATATATCTGAGACCTATAATATATATATATAAAAACAAAGCGTCTCAATCTCTGAATCTGAAGGAACTTCTCCAAAGGAAAGTATTGCAACCATGAAAAAATCAATTGATAATAAAATGTTATTCAAACATGTAACGTTCAAGGTATAAAAAAAGAAATCCATGTTCAAAAGGGGCAAGAAGACAAAAACTCACCTGTTCACCGTGAACTTTGACCCCTAACCCATCAGAGTCCCCCTGTCTCCACTCCTACTGCTATTTATTTAATTTACTTTGTGTGTTAGTTTCTTTGTTTGTCCTTACCTCATGAAAGAGGCCTTGGGTCCCTCGAAGACGCTTCATCAATTAAATCTATTATTATGAATAATACAGTAAATGTACTCGAGTAATTAGTAAGATGTAATGGAGTAAAAGTACAAGTATGTTGAGTTTGTTAAAAGTTAAATTACTGCGACTACTTTGTATACTTTATCCTATGTTTATACTTTCTTTAGAAGCTGGTAAATCTTGTAGTTTATTCTAATTTATTCTGTATGTTCTATTTCTATACTAAACAAAGATATCTTCCTGTTATTAACATGCATATATTCCCTGTTTATTATAATTCAGGTGCAATGCCCTTTTGACCAAGCTGGGATCAATAAAGTATATCTAATCTAATCTCAGGCCAATCCTCTTTAATCTGCTGCAGCTGTATTACGGCAGCGATGGAAAACTACACACACAGACAAGATAATATGTTTATTAAACAATGTACCAATCAGAATCAGTTCAAAGTAGGTCTTATGCATCCTGGGAATTCACTTTGGTGCATAGAGAAACAAATTAAGAAGCTAAATATGAGGTAAGATAGACATATTGCAAACACTATTATAAACCAAAGCTATTACTCGGTGATACTACAACCTTCACAGCAATTCAAACTGGTAAAATAAGATATTATTCTCCTCACAGAGCGTTACACACATCTTTATTTAAGGTGTGTGTGTCTTGTTATCTGCAGAAGGCTGTGGGGAATGTCGGATGTGATTCAGGGCGTTCCCACAGAGATCCTTTCTCTCTCCCTGACTCGCCACGTATCAAATCCCTAACTCGTGTTTGAATGTGAGAGCGATGAACTGAGATGGAGCTGTCATGTGCAGATTATACCCCCCCCCCCTCCCCCCCTCCTCTGAAAGGAAGCTCATCATTAGCCGGTGATTATGGGGGGTCTGGATGATGAGGGTTAGAAAAAACAATGAGTCTCAGTCTCTGATTTGTGGGAATTACTCCGAAGGCAAGTATTGCAACACAAAAGAACAACAAAATGAATAGATGATAAAATGTCATTCAAATACATTTAAAGAAGCCCTTTTATGTTTTTTGAGGGCTTTTCAACTTCCTGTAGTGTGTTATAAAGGTTTTTTGTGCATGTAAATGGTCTTCAAAGGCTAAAATATCCAAAGTTTCCACTATGTAACACTTGCACTTCTATTGATTGGCGCTCAAACACATTGAACATTACATTACATTGCATTGCATTTAGCTGACGCTTTTATCCAAAGCGACTTACAATAAGTGCGTTCGACCAAGAAGATACAAACCTTGAAGAAAACAGAATCATAAAGTACATCAGGTTTCATAGAGCCAAACATTTCAAGTGCTACTCAACTGGCTTTAGAGAAGACAGTCCTATATTAGTATATAAGTGCTTTGTTAGTAATTCTATCGCTCGAAGTGGAGTCGAAAGAGATGAGTTTTCAGTCTGGAAGGTGTGTAAGCTTTCTGCTGTCCTGATGTCAATGGGGAGCTCATTCCACCATCTTGGAGCCAGGATAGCAAACCCACGTGTTTTTGCTGATGAGAACTTGGGTCCCCCTCGCAGCGAGGGTGCAGCGAGCCGTTTGGCTGATGTAAAGCGGAGTGCACGTGCTGGGGTGTACGGTTAACCATGTCCTGGATGTAGGAAGGGCCAGATCCATTCGCAGCATGGTACGCAAGTACCAGTGTCTTGAAGTGGATTCTAGCAGTTACCAGAAGCCAGTGAAGGGAGCGGAGGAGCGGAGTGGGGGGGGAACATTTAGGAAGGTTGAAGACCAGGCGAACCGCTGCATTCTGGATGAGCTGCAGAGGTCGGATGGCACATGCAGGTAGACCAGCCAGCAGGGAGTTGCAGTAGTCTAGGCGTGAGATGACGAGAGTCTGGATCAGAACCTGCGTGGCTTTCTGGGTCAGCTGGGGACGTATCCTCCTGATGTTGTAAAGCGTGTATCTGCAGCAGCGGGTTGTAGCAGCTATGTTTGCAGTGAAGGACAGGTTGTTATCTAGGATTACTCCCAGATTCCTTGCAGTCTGAGTCGGGGAAACAACAGAGGTGCCGATGTTGATTGTCAGGTCAAGAGTGGGACAATCTTTTCCCTGGAAGGAAAAGCAGTTCAGTCTTGTCAAGGTTGAGCTTGAGGTGATGAGCAGACATCCACTGAGAGATGTCCGCTAGACAAGCAGAGATGCGTGCGACGACCTGGGTCTCTGAGCGGGGAAAGGGACAGAATTAATTGGGTTTCGTCAGCGTAGCAGTGGTATGAAAAACCATGCGGGCTAATGACCGATCCGAGCGAGTTTGTGTACAGGGAGAAGAGGAGGGGACCAAGAACAGAGCCCTGAGGGACCCCTGTAGTTAATTGACAAGGGTCGGACTCGGACCCTCTCCAAGTAACCCTGTAGGTGCGGTCTTTGAGGTATGAGGTGAGGAGGGAAAGTGCAGAGCCTGAAACTCCAAGTTCTTGGAGAGTGCGAAGGAGGATCTGATGGTTCACCGTGTCGAATGCAGCAGACAGGTCCAACAGGATGATGACAGAGGAGAGGGATGCTGCTTTGGCAGTGTGCAGTTCCTCAGTGACAGCAAGGAGGGCAGTTTCTGTGGAGTGACCTGCCTTGAAACCAGACTGGTGCGGATCAAGAAGGTTGTTCTGATGGAGATAACAGGAGAGTTGTTTAAAGACAGGAACGGGAGGAGAGAGACAGGCCTGTAGTTTATAACATCAGACGGGTTGAGAGTGGGTTTCTTTAGGAGAGGGTTTACTCTTGCCTCCTTGAGACTGTTTGGAAAGTGACCAGAAGTTAGAGAAGTGTTGATGAAATGGGAGAGACACAGTAGAATATCAGGAGCGATAGTTTGAAGGAGGTTTGAAGGGATGGGGTCCAGAGGACAGGTGGTAGGGCGGGCAGAGGTAATGAGGGTAAGAACCTCACTTGGAGAGAGAGGGCAGGGGCGCCGTAAGGGGGTGAAAAGTTAAGACGATTCTAAGGGCCCGTGACTGACAGGGGCCCAAACAATTTTAGAACATTAAGAAAACCAATTTTAAGTAACCAATGTGATATCTTTTCATGGGGCCCAAAATCCCTGGCGGCGCCCCTGAGAGAGGGGAAAAGGAGGTTAGTGTGTGGGTGAACGGTGGGTCAGGTGACCCAGTGGTGACTAATGGTGAGTCAGAAAAAGAAGAGCGAATATCATCAACCTTTTTTTCAACGTAGTTAACAAAGTCAACATCCAATCAGAGCAGACTGGGCTCTGGTTTCAGACAGAGGGTGAAAAGAGATGCTGCAGCACAGGCAGTATGAGAAAAATAAAGAGCTTGTTGAACATTAAAGCATGGAGACATGTTCCAGTAGAGACACTACATACTGATATACACCTGAACATCAGCAGGAGAGGACTCTTTAAAGTAGAGACACTACATACTGATATACACTTGTAAGTAATTTGGGGTTAAAGCATCAGCTTATTGTAAGGTAAATGTTGAGCCAGGCTGAACTAATCCTCTCTCTACAGGTGTGCAGCTGAGGTGACGTTTGATTGACATTTTTATTTCCTCTACCTGCTTCATCCTGTTCTCGCAGGGCTGCAGCCAACTGTGACAATCATGACGAGGCGCTCATCAACTCAGAACAACAGAAACCTGTTCATATCTACAGCTTTGATTTAATCACATTTTAGATTTAAGACCCATTTCCAAGGATTCACACGTTTTGCATGAGTTGAGGGGCTTGTTGTTGTTGTGTGTGGAAGTCAGAAATAATTGAAAAATGAATATAAACTTCATGTTTTTAGTATTTTGTACGACACATTTTGATGAAAAATCTAATTCCTCATTCATTCTCAATGACTTTTTAGCAGACCTCAGTATTTAAAAGCTTCTGAGGGAACTTAAAGGGGACTTATCATGCAAAATGCACTTTTATACGTCTTTTATACATGAAGATGTGTCCCCGGTGTGTCAGGGAACTCACCAAGTGTCAGAAAACACAACCCTCTCTCTTTTCCTCCATACCCAAATCTCTAAAAACGGGGCTGCAACGGATTTGATACAGACTGATACAGATTTGAAATTGTTCTGACGTCAGGGGTGCTCCGCCTATATGGGCAACTCTCCACCTATCAGGTGAATGAGAGGTTGCGTGGCATGGTAACAGCATAACAGCATGGTAACATGACACTCGTGCCACGCCCCCCAGGAAAGGAGGGGGGCGTGGCACGAGTGTCAGCTGCCGCTCATTTGCCACAGAATCAGCCCTTGGGAAGAGAGGGCTGGAATAGAGCAAATAGAGCGAAATGAGGCATGGCTAAAATGCATGATCTGTTTGGTATTTTGAAAAATAAACTTCACTGACATGTTTTATATAGGTATGGCCCTACAATATATTATTAAAATATAGCATGATAGGTCCACTTTAATTTATTCCAACTCTGGCTCAGTGCCAAATGTGCCTAATCATGTTTACTGTAATTGGTATGATTTGCATTTAAAGGCAGACCTTCTCCGTCAAAGGGGGAAACTATTGATACGAGTCAGAAGGTTTATGGGTAACCTCGCCTCCAAAATTAGCGTCTCAATGACGTTAGGACACGAGGAACATCTGAGGCGTACGGACGCATGTGAATACTGATCTGAGGAAGTCTCATGCACGTGACGAACATTAGATTTGTGGAGATGACGGTGTCTCACATGTAAAGAAGTTTCTACTGTAACATGATTTTATTCTAGGCAGAAAGCATAACAGATATCCTGTAAAATATAATTAAAGAAATTGACATTATATTTATAATATTCGCTTATATTCGACTCCTATGTTTGATATTATTATTACCAAAGAATGCTCAATATTACACTTTAAAAATGTCAAAGAAATGTAATTTTTGTATATTTTATTTTACATTTGTATTATTTTTTATTCTAATATTACATTTTTAATTAATCTTGAAATGTATTTTAATTTTTTGTATTTCATTTAATTTGATCATATTACATTTTATTTACTTTAATTATATTTAATTACATTTTAATGTTTTTTTTATTTTTACATTTCTAAAATCAAACTGTCACTTATTTTTTATAGATGTCACAACTGTCACCAATCCCAATTTCTCTGAGCAAGAAATAATTAAGTAATTATTATTAGCTATAAGTAATAATATAGGAACACATAGTATAAGTAATACATAATCAAGATGTCTGATTCTTTTTGATTCTGGTTTTTAAGAGCCCCTGCCATAAATGTCCCCCTAAACCACGTCCACAGGGTTTCCCCACAGGAAGCAGAAGCAGGGACGTGAGGACGGTGGAAATGATCCAGAGTGATTGGCTCGTATTAACTCGCTCATTGTTGGGACTCACATTCAGGCACAAAGACTGCCTTTTTATCCACGAGTGCAGCCGGGCATCACTGGGTCCTGTGTGCTGCTGGCAGGAAGAGACATTAAAGAAAGAGCGAGACAGCGAGCCCCGGATCCCATATCCTGTCCTCAGAAGGGAGGACATTATAGATACTGACAGAGAGGAAGTGGAGGAAGAGGAGCTGGGATCTGGGCCACATCTCCGTCTGATCGTCCCTGAAGGGCCACCAGGAGCTAAAGCAGGCGTCTGTTCTCTCTCCAGCTGATCTCAGATCTCTCTCTCCGTCACTCTGAAGCGGAGGGAGCAGGTGTCTCTTCTGGACTAAAGAGCTGCAGTCACTGTGTGTGTGAGTCCATTTCAAGGCTCCGCTAACAAGATGGGGAAATATATAAACGCTGCTGTTTGATTCTGAAGGTCTATATGACAGTGATAAGGCCGCACTGAGGGTTGGAAATGTTTCTCTTCTTGGATTTGTTCTGAGCAGAATGATATAAATGCAGAGTTTTCACTTTTTTTTTTTGCTGAATGGGAAACAGAATCTCTTAGCTCACCAAAAAGCTGACCTTGACGTCACACCAGTGCTTAGATCTACAACATGTCACCCAAAGACACATGTATATACCGGGGAGAGACTCTAGGGGTGGACAAAAAGACTTCAATCAGATGCTAAACAGCTGCAAGACGACACCAGGAAATTATGAAAAGTGTCCAAACAAACAACAGATACAAGTAGAAACTCCAGAGAGTCAAAATGACTATGAAGGTCATGAGATATGTTTTCAAAGACTCAAAATGACTACTAAGGCACTCAGAATGACCACAATGGTACACAGATTGACCACAATAAGACAAGACATGTCCACAAAGTGGCACAAAGAGACACTTAATCACCACAAAGAGACACTAAATGACTGCAGAGAGACAGTCAATTGCCAAAAGAGACACTTAAGGCCTACACAAGACTAAAATCCCACAGTTCCCACTTCGTAACACTCGCGCTTCTATTGGCTAGCGCTCCAACACATTGTACGTGATAGGCTAAGGGGCGGGACATCTCTAAGCGGTTGACCAATCACAACAGAGCCGGCCAGCTAACCAATCAGAGCAAACTGGGCTGTGGTTTCCGACGGAGGGTGAAAAGAGAAGCTGCAGCACAGGCAGTATGAGAAAATAAAGATCTTTTGAACATTAAAGCATGGAGACATGTAGAGACACTACATACTGATATACACCTGAACATCAGCAGGAGAGGACTCTTTAAAGTAGAGACACTACATACTGATATACACCTGAACATCAGCAGGAGAGGACTCTTTAAATAGAGACACTACATACTGATATACACCTGAACATCAGCAGGAGAGGACTCTTTAAAGTAGAGACACTACATACTGATATACACCTGAACATCAGCAGGAGAGGACTCTTTAAAGTAGAGCCACTACATACTGATATACACCTGAACATCAGCAGGAGAGGACTCTTTAAAGTAGAGACACTACATACTGATATACACCTGAACATCAGCAGGAGAGGACTCTTTAAAGTAGAGACACTACATACTGATATACACCTGAACATCAGCAGGAGAGGACTCTTTAAAGTAGAGACACTACATACTGATATACACCTGAACATCAGCAGGAGAGGACTCTTTAAAGTAGAGACACTACATACTGATATACACCTGAACATCAGCAGGAGAGGACTCTTTAAAGTAGAGACACTACATACTGATATACACCTGAACATCAGCAGGAGAGGACTCTTTAAAGTAGAGACACTACATACTGATATACACCTGAACATCAGCAGGAGAGGACTCTTTAAAGTAGAAACACTACATACTGATATACACCTGAACATCAGCAGGAGAGGACTCTTTAAAGTAGAGACACTACATACTGATATACACCTGAACATCAGCAGGAGAGGACTCTTTAAAGTAGAGACACTACATACTGATATACACCTGAACATCAGCAGGAGAGGACTCTTTAAAGTAGAGACACTACATACACATATGAACCTGGAAATGTGCATAATAGGGCGCGGTTTCAGACCCGATGCATATATAAATACACAAATGTGCCAAAACCAACATCTTTACCCCGTTACAACACATGCTAGGTTAGCTAGCTAACTTGCAGCAGATCTGCAATAATATCGGAAGGAATCAAGCGATCGCATTGTTAAAATAAATTAATAAACATTTTTATTTAGGTACATTTCCAACAACAGAGACAGTTGGCAAACTTTATAATCCCTGCACGTCACTAAGTGCTCCGGTCCCAACTGTGTGCGTCACTTTTTAGGGTCCGTGTTGTTTATTTAGTTTCTTTATTTGCAGCGTTTTGTTCGCTTATAGTAAACGCTACACGTGTTTCCTGAAGTTGGTGAAGATGTTTCTTGTGTAACGCATTTGCACCTGGAGCACACCGTAAGGAAAGCACGCTTACATGGAAAATGTGACCCCATGCAGAAGTGCATCCTGGTATTTTTGGCACTTAAGTGATGTTAGTACTGCTTCTTCTTACAGTTATTAGAGCTATTGTTTCTGTTCATTTCACACACACACACACACACACACACACACACACACACACACACACACACACACACACACACACACACACACACACACACACACACACACACACACACACACACACACACACACACACACACACACACACACACACACACACAATACTACCCATTGTAGTGCCGGGAGATATGGGAGTCGGAGGCGGTGCATCGAAGGTGCAAAAGGGGACTTTAATGAGGAGCTGCAAAGGACATGTTGTCGGGTCGCAGCCCGGGTCGACAAGAGAAAGAGCCAGGAGGGCACACAACATATATAGGCAACACATACCTGTCCGTGTGGAAACAATACCCCCCACTATAGTTCCATGTGTGAATTATGTCCCAGTGGTTAAATAGTGATCACTACACCATGTTATTTGTATATAGTTACATTTGAATGTGTTGTAAATAATGTGCGCGCTGTAGCACCATCCTCTTGATGGAGCATATGTGTGGGCTGGACCAGGTAAGGAGTGGGCAGAGGGTCGAGTTGTCGATTCTTGTTCTATTTTCTGTGACTATCTAGCTACTAAAGAGACGCGCTACCATGGAAACCAAACAATGGTGTAGCTGAAAGTCCGAGTGGAAACAGTCTAAATCTGATTTAGTCAGAAATCGGGAGAAATGCGGGAGAAATATGACCCCGGGAGGAAACCGGGAGAGGGCTATGAAAACGGGTTGGCAAGTATGGGACCTCTTCTGTCTGGCCTTATATGAAGACAGTACAGTACACGAACAACATAGCCTCTCTTCTGCCTGAAAGTAAAAGCAGTTCTGCCACACATGACTTGAAAAGGAAAGTTACATTAGCTTGAACATGCGTGTGTGTCCTCCCTCCCTCCCTCCCTGCCGTATTGTCTTCCTTTAAAATAGAAAATGTTCTTTTGTTTGTGCTTCAGTTGTGTTTATTTACACTGCATAACGATCTTTAAAGAAGGATCACTGTGTAGATGACACTGAGGATGATTGTGCAAGCTGTGTTTTAAATAGTATGTGAACATAAATGTGTTATTTCACTTGTTTTTCATTGGCATTTCTGGATTTAGGCGTACATTTGAAACTTCTCATTAAATTAAATGCTGATTTTCCATTCTGAAGAAAACACAATTGTTTTAGTGGTGATGCTTAAATACCTGTGTCATTAAAGCAGTTCTGTAAAGGTGTGTTAGCAGGTCTCTCCATGTGAACTGTGAGGAGGTGTCGCCCCCTAGTGGACACACATCTACACTTACAGTAAAAATAAGACATTCTGAGGTAGGCTACTTTATTTTTATCTTGAATATGTTTACTTTTTATGTATTAATTTGTCATTCAAATAAAGTATACTGTGTTCTTACCCCTGTCGTTCATTTGAGTCCTTTCTGTACAACGCCATCGTTGTTAATTCATTAAAAGCCGAGCAACGATCTGCAGAATTAAGCTGTTAATCAATATCAACATTAAACGTTCACCTTCTTCTTTTTTTAGAGTTTCGGAAGAAAGATGTTGTGAATCATCTTCACATTATTGAGGTTTTAATAAAGAAAATACCTTTTATTTATCTTTCATTTTTTGTAAAGCACTTTGAATTGCCTTGTGTTGAAAAGTGCTATATAAATAAACTTGCCTTGCCTTTATTTCCTCGATGAGAGCGGAAATGTCCTCCTTGAGTTCTAGTCAGATCAATTAAACAACACCACAAACACTTAAACAGGGTGTGTGTGTGTGTGTGTGTGTGTGTGTGTGTGTGTGTGTGTGTGTGTGTGTGTGTGTGTGGGTGTGACCTAGCATCACTATCCTTGTGGGGACCAACACGTTTGGACCTGCCACACCTGTTTAAAAACTCCTGTAGTAAAACCAATAAGAGTTTATAAAAGCCCTGTTTGGTCTGTGTTAAAAAATGTTTAATTAAGAAAATGAAGCACAGAGCTTATGCGGCGGGGTTAAAACTTG
Organism: Harpagifer antarcticus; assembly: GCA_902827135.1. Classification (NCBI taxonomy): domain Eukaryota; kingdom Metazoa; phylum Chordata; class Actinopteri; order Perciformes; family Harpagiferidae; genus Harpagifer; species Harpagifer antarcticus. The sequence continues at coordinate 113,688 of CADEHL010000965.1, forward strand.
TACTCCTGCCCCCCCCCGAGGGGGTCTCCCCCGGTGGGGTGTCCGAGGCTGCGTCCCACAGCATCTGGTAAAAGATCTGGTAAGTGGGTTAAAAACATCTGGCTAAAAGAACCGAGGTTGACTTTGTTTAAAATCGGCATGCAGGTAAAATTAGTGTTAAAAAATGATAAATAAATACGTTAAAAAGTGCTTTTAAAAATAAGTGCTGGTAATAAAATCTCATCAACCCAAATGTTAAAATATGTAAAATATATAACAAATATGTAAAATATTAAATACACACGGGTTAGTATAGGCACACAGGGAGGGGAAATATCTTAAAAATAAAGTCAACCAAGTGTCCCTAAAAGTGTTTAAAACCTAGGCCGAGGTCTAGAGAGGTGGTGCAGGTGAGACATGGGACACGCCTCGGAGGATGTTTTAAAAAATACTTTATTAATGGCTTATTTGAGGGTGTTTTAGAGCATGGATGTATAATAAGAACAGTTTAGGATACAGACAGGACTGGATGTTCTCCCACAGGATGCGGATGTGATGGTCTCTGTCGGAGCGGCACTGCTCGTGGTTGAACCCGAGCGCGTGCAGCAGCTCCTGTTGAACCGTGCTGTGATACAGGCAGCCCTGCCGGTCCAGAGACACCGTCTGGGAGTAGCCCCGACGCCCCACGTACGAGTAACAGCTGCAACACACACAACATTTACAGGTCTCCTATCATGCAAAATGCACTTTTTCATGTCCTGTGTCCCCGGTGCGTCAGGGAACTCACAAAGTGTCAGAAAATAAAACCCTCTCTTTTCCTCCGTACCCAAATCTCTAAAAACGGGGGAACAACGGAGCTGATCCAGATTTGCGTCCGATATGATGTAATATCATATAATATCATAGTAACAGCTGTCTACATACCACCAGATGCTAATGCTAAAATAGCGCTAGGCTACCTGCACAGTGCTATCTGTAGGAGCCAATTAACTGTGGGTATAAAGGTAGGAACCTGTGTGTTGGTGAGAGGTTCCGCCGGAAGGCCCATACAGTTTTTGACCACACACGGAGAACACACACACACACACACACAAACGCACACACACACACACACACACACACACACACACACACACACACACACACACACACACACAAAAGGAGCACACACACACACACACACACACACACACACAAGGAGCACACACACACGCACACACACACACAAAAGGAGCACACACACACACACACACACACACACACACACAAGGAGCACACACACACACACACACACACACACACACACACACAAAAGGAGCACACACACACACACACACACACAAGGAGCACACACACACACACACACACACACACACACACACACACACAGGATTAAAAAACAAAGCAAAAGGTATTGTGTAAAGCATAAATATCGTGTGGTGAATGATGGGAAGAAACCAGTAAAAAAGGGAAATAAATGGACTATTTCGAACTGGAAACTTTGTTTCTAACTTTTATTCGGCAGCAAACAAGGTGTGCGTCAATTACACCCACCAAGCGGATCCTCAGAGGCTTAAAGCGTTGGCTTAGCCTCTACACCAGGGGTCTTCAACTAAAATTCAACGAGGTCCAGTTAGAGAAAATCTCCCCATGCAAAGGTCCGGAACATCAAAATGTCTAACTTGCTTTATGAATTAGTGTGATATATATTGAAGTAGCTGAAGCTTTATCAACGTCTGCATGTCATCAACAACTGACTGCCAATCAAATAAAGAAAGTACAATTCAAAAACAACAATATTTATTGTCAATTAACATTGAACTACAGATACACAGTAAATACTGTGGATATGTGTAACGTTCCTCTCGGGCTGCATTAAAAAATAAAATAGAGAAAATAAATAAAATAGCTTTTGAATATGTGCATCTTAAAAGTGCTTAATTTTAGATAAATAAATTAATGTGTAAAAGCAGCTTGAGTTTCCCTTTTTCTTTGTTAACCGTTTCACATCATGACTTGACAGTTTCAGACAATTATAGAACAATATCAGTCTTTACACATCACAACAATTGAACAGTTTTAAAGTGACTCTTTCTTTCCCTCTTATATTGCAGTCCCTCACTCACTTTTTCTAAATTCAGTGTGAGAGTTGAGATGGAGCTTGTCCTGCCAGGAGTTTGTACATCTGGGCTGAAATGGAGTCAGGGCCGTTCTCATACACATGCAGGTGCTCATTGGTTACAGTGATGCAAACACAGGTGGTGAAAAAGGGGAGAGAACTATTCGAAGCAGAAAAAAAACTGCGTAATATACCATCTGACAAAGGCCTGCGCTATAATGCTTCAATTAACTGGCTTTATAATATACTCAGATCAATAGGAGACAGAGATGTTAAGTTATAAATCAAGGGTTTTTATTATTATTTACAGCAGGGGGGGGGAACCTTTTTCCTTTCAATTTTTACAACATCCTCCGAGGGTCGTACAAATTATTGAACTCAACCGCTGCTTAAAAAAACTAAAATCACAGCCCATTCATTTCGCCTTTCTTTCATGCTGTGCAAAGAAAAAGCAACCAGTCCAGATATCACACCATGACTCACGTGTACATGCACGTGCACGGTGTGGCACGACCACCGAAACAGAAAGATATGGACACAAGATGTGTGCAAATGTATTTAGTATCCTATCCATGTGAACATGATTTAAGTGGGGGGGGGGGGAACCTAACCTCCTCTAGGGGGGGTCCGGGGGCATGCTCCCCCGGGAAGATTTTTTTTTTTTAAATGTTGAAGTTAAAAGCATCAATCTGGTGCACTTTGAGAGCAACATGAGGAGATCTATGGAAACATCTCTCAACACCCAGATGAAACAGAACTGTAAGCAGATTTTACAAATCACTCCCCTTTTAAACTCTATTCTTGTTATTTTTAACAACTTTTTTGTTACTGTCATATAGTATTTTATACCTGTTTTTCATTTAGTCTCATTAATAACTATATTGATCATATCAAGGTGTGCCTTAACCTCACTGAGCTGAGGTTATTTGAGCCTAGGAGAGAGCTCTCTTCCACCTGGTTGTAGAAAAGCTCTTTATATTCGTTAGCATAGCTAGCTAACCAGATGCTAATAACAACAGATCGCCACTGTGCTTACAACTAAAGACACAGCCACGCAAACACTGCGGCATGTGTACGGCTCCTTATGGGTATTGCAATATTTTAAGGGCAGGAGCGGCGTTCCGGTGCTCTCTGTCAGCACTCCTTTCAGACGAGACATATACCACGTGATGACACGTTACGCTCATGTTGTGTTCAAGGAACCTGTCCTTGGCCAGGAAAAACAGGTACTCGCTTGTTTAATTATTTTTGCGGTCTAGATTTCTTCTTCTTTTTTTAAGTGAGAAGTTGTCCGTCAGTCGGACTGACGGACGCCCTCACCTCTCCTCCACCCTCACACTTAGCACCGGTTCACCACAAGGCTGTGTGCTGAGCCCCATGCGCTACTCCCTGTACACCTAGGCTATGACTGTGCCCCCACTCACCCCACCAACACCATCGTCAAGTTCGCGGACGACACAACCGTGGTTGGACTGATCACAAGAGGAGATGAGTCAGCCTACAGGGATGAAATCCAGAGACTGGCAGTGTGGTGTTCAGATAATAACCTTGTTCTGAACTCCATAAAAACAAAAGAACTCATTATAGACTTCAGGAAAAACAGCACAACACCAGATCCACTGTACATCAACGGCAACTGTGTGGAAAGGGTTCCCGCCTTCAGGTTCCTCGGCACACACATTGCTGAAGATCTATCCTGGTCTATCAACACCAAAACATCTGTGAAAAAGGCCCAGCAGCGACTCCACTTCCTGAGGATCCTCAGGAAAAACAACCTGGAGGAGAAGCTTCTGGTGTCTTTCTACCGCTGCTCCATAGAGAGTGTGCTGGCATATTGCCTAACCACGTGGTGTGCCAGCTGCACAGAAAAGGACAGGAAAGCCCTTCAGAGGGTCATCAACACAGCCCAGAAGGTCATCGGCTGCTCACTGCCTTCTCTGGAGGAACTCTTCAGCCAACGTTGCCTCAACAGAGCAGGCAAAATAATTGCAGACTCTTCACACCCTGGACACTTCCTGTTTGCTCTTCTGCCCTCCGGTAGACGCTACAGGTCAATTCAATCAAGGACAAACCGACTGAAAAACAGTTTTTACCCCAGAGCCATACGAGAACTGAACACCGTCAAACGCTGAACTGAACAGTTACAACTTCCAAATGCACTACTTTTTAATAGTTGTATTAACTTATTAACTGATCGACATCAGAGATGCAAAATATCATCCCTGTGTTCTTCGGCAGCCCTGGCGAATAATAATCGATTATTCGACAGCCCCCCCCGAAGAAAAAAACTAAGCGAATGCAGGAAACATCGTGGAAGGAAGTCAGGCCGCGCTCGATGATGGAGCGCTCACGAGAAGCTGAGGAGAAAGAAACAAAGCAGCTGTGATTCAATGGAGGTCAAAGGAGGTCAAAAGAGGTCAAGGGTCACAATCAGGTTCTTAGACTTTTCCTCAGAGGTGGGAGAAGTACTCAGATCTGTACTTGAGTAAAAGTAGAAGTACCAGAGTGTATGAATACTCAATAAAAGTCCTGCATTCAAAATGTGACTCAAGTGAAAGTAGGAAGGTATTCTCATCTAAATATAGTGAAAGACAGTAAAAGTAGTCGTTGTGCAGATTGGTCCATTTCAGAATAATCTGATATGTTTTATAATGATTGATCATGAAAGTGTTCTCAAAGCTGGTGGAGATGCAGCTAGTCTGAATGGCTTTGTAGACTGCAGGGTAGCTGGTGGATTTACTCCAGGTGGAACTAAAGTCTGATTTAACACTTGATTAGATTTCACATCATTCATCCACATCTGTGAAGTAACTAAAGGTATTAAATACATGTAGTGGTAAAAGTAGCAAAAAATGGCACTTAAGTACAGACCCATTTCCAAACCGTCTGTTCAGGGAGGAGGACATGTCTCACCAGCTGCTCTTAAACAGGGACCATAACACAGCGTTGTGAAATATAGCTATAAATCTCCAGATGTGTAAAGAGATGTCCTTTATGTGTTGAGAACATATTCCTACTTATGCTCAATTCACTATTTGAAAAGCCTCTTGGATCAGCTGTAAAATGCATCGTCACAAAGTTAAATAACAAGCCTCAACAGTTCTTCCTCCACTCCCTCTTGGCAAACTGCCACTGAGAGGTGTGAACACACTGTAAAAGACGAGTTTATATTTCCCAGACATCAAAGCTGAAGTTTGTCTGAGTGACAGCAGAGCAGCAGCCGAGACACGTCTCTGTTTCTCTGAAGAAACACTCAACTGAATCCAGCAGCTTTTTCTCAACAACACAGCAGGACTCTGCAAACACTGGTGAGTACACTACAGAGACATCACTAACTAAACATTTAGTCACAGTTGGATTAAAATCTGAATCTGACTGTATTACATCCATTTGACCATATAAAGAATATTACACAATATTAATGTGTCAGTTAAGATAAAAACCTCAATATTTAAATTAGCAACAGCCACAAAACAACTGCAATGTAAACTCTGGTTAAGTTAGGTTAGAGAGCATTCAGTCAAAGCTAGCATTAGCTTGTACTTATTTTCATATTTCCTGTATTTGAAAACATCTTTATAATTGACTCTATTAAACAAAGTAGAATCTAAATAGTAAATTTGTTCTGGAGTGTCCAAAGCAAGGGATCTGGTGTTATGTTACAAGTGTTGCTTATAAAGGCATGACAATTACATATTTCATCTTATATCATTTGTACACACTGAGGTTAGTAGCCTTGAGCTTTGAACCTGTTTCTGTAGTAACTGCTGTCTGCCTTTTGAAGCTGATAACGTTTACTGTTTTTTAACAACTAGCATTAACTTCAGTGATGCTCAGCAGGAGGTTTCACTCCTCTGTTCAACAACGGCAAAATGCCCCAACAGTATTAGAGCGTACACATTGTGTTTCTTAGAGTTTAATCCGAATGCTGCTATTACTTTCCAGATTTAGTTAGAATATTAACAAACAGAGAGATTTTTTAAACATTTAACAATAACAGTGAACTGCAAATTTGAGCAATCTTTCACCCTCCGCATAATCATGATACATGAGCAGAGTTCAGTATCACCATCTATTTGACTTATAGCAAACAGATACAAGAGATTCAATCATATATACATTACAGTTTTTGTTTTTTTCAAACTTTTGTCCCCAGAGAGACATGTCTGCTGCCAGCTGTCTGCTGACTGAAGATCAGTTTCTGTGCTCCATCTGTCTGGATGTGTTCACTGATCCAGTCAGCACACCATGTGGACACAACTTCTGTAAAGCCTGCATCTCTGAACACTGGGATACTAATGTCCCGAGTCAGTGTCCCAACTGTAACAAGGTGTTCAACATAAAGCCTGAGCTGCTGGTCAACACTTTCATCTCTGAGATGGCTGCTCAGTTCAGACAGTCAGCTCAACAGAAAGCCAGCAGCAGCAGCTCAGAGCAACACGTTGTCAAACCAGTAGAAGTTCCCTGTGACGTCTGCACTGGAACCAGACTGAAGGCCCTGAAGTCCTGCCTGGTGTGTCTGGAGTCCTACTGTGAGACTCACCTGGAGCCTCACCTGAAAAATGCAGGCTTCAAAAGACATCAGCTGATCGACCCTGTGGAGAACCTGGAAAGCAGGATGTGTGTGAAGCACGATAAACTGCTGGAGCTGTTCTGTCAGACCGACCAGGTGTGTGTCTGCATGCTCTGCACTGTTTCAGACCACAAGACACATGATGTTGTTCCTCTGAAAGAAGGATATGAAGGAAAGAAGGCTGAGCTTGGGAAGACAGAGGCTGAAACTCAGCAGATGATCCAGAAGAGACGACTGAAGATTCAGGAGATGAATCGCTCAGTGGAGCTCAGTAAGGAAGGAGCAGACAGAGAGATAGCAGATGGTGTTCAGGTCTTCACCGCTCTGAAGGAGTCTGTTGAGAGAAGCCAGGCCGAGCTCATCGACACCATCAAAGAGAAGCAGAGAGAGACAGAGGAACAGGCTGAAGGCTTCATCAAAGAGCTGGAACAGGAAGTCTCTGAGCTGAAGAACAGAAGCTCTGAGGTGGAGCAGCTCTCACTCTCTGAAGACCAGCTCCACCTCCTCCAAAGCTTCACGTCCCTGAACGCTGCTCCACCCACCAAGAACTGGACAGAAGTCAGGGTCCGTCCATCTTCATATGAGGGGACTGTGAGGAGAGCTGTGACTCAGCTGGAGGAGACGCTCAAGAAACAGATGAAGAAGCTGCTCGAGGTGGAGCTGAAGAGGGTCCAGCAGTATGAGGTGGAGGTGACTCTTGATCCTGATACAGCACCTCCTATACTCATCCTGTCTGATGATGGAAAACAAGTGAAACTTGGTGATGTGAAGAAGAATCTCCCAGACAATCCAGAGAGATTTAATCATTGTGTCAATGTCTTAGCAAAGCAGAGTTACTCTTCAGGAAGATTTTATTACGAGGTTCAGGTTAAAGGGAAGACTGAGTGGGATTTAGGAGTGGCCAGAGAGTCGATCAACAGGAAGGGAATCATCACACTGTCTCCTCAGGATGGTTACTGGACGATAAGGTTGAGGAATGAAAATGAGTACAAAGCTTGTGCTGGTCCTTCAGTCCGTCTCTCTCTGAAGTCTCAGCCTGAGAAGGTGGGGGTGTTTGTGGATTATGAGGAGGGTCTGGTCTCCTTTTATGATGTTGATGCTGCAGCTCTGATCTACTCCTTCACTGGCTGCTGCTTCAAAGAGAAACTCTACCCATACTTTAGTCCAAGTCTTAATCATGGTGGTAAAAACTCTGCCCCTCTGATCATCTCTCCTGTCAATCACACTGAGTAGAACAACCATTTGATTTTCTACAGAAACAGTCACTCTCACTAAATGTAATACATGTATTCAACTGGGGAAGTACATTTTACACATTGTTAATGTTTCAGAATCTGATCACATATGGTTCACCTTGATGAGACGCATAAAAACACATAAAATACTGATGAGTATGTTCTAATGTACTCTAGTTTATTCTACGGATTGCACTACCTGCCGTCATGACTTGAAGTGATCAGAAAACTATTCACTCAGAAATAAACTTTTACCACTTCTTTATATATCAGGGGGACAAGAAAACTATTTATTGTCTCAGAATTGTGTTTTCAAAAAGTGTTTCATACTTGCAGACATTACTAGGGGAAGTATTGCAGTCCTTTTCATTAGTAAAATACTGTATATATATATATTTTTTTGTTTAATTTTCAATTGAGGGGAAAATTATGGGTCTCTGGTGTGTTTTAAAGAGGGAAGTTCAGGATTCATTATTGAATTACAGTATATTATTGGTACAACATTTCTTTATAGTTACTTGGAAAATCAACAATATCTGCTCATTAAACATTAGGCTGCAGTGGTTTAACAAACGAGGGAAATTAAAATGTAACATCTCAGCTGTCTGTTGTGTTATGTTAATTGTATTTCGTCCACCTCTCTGCACACTGCTTGTAAAGTTTGAACAAAGCCTCAATGGATTAAAAAAAGGAACAAAGAATGTTATTTTTGTGTTTTTTTAAAATGTACTAACTGAAGTACAGTTTCCATTAGTTCTCAATTTAGGGAAAGTAGCTTAAAAACATGTACTTAACTATTTCAATTTCTACTTAACTACATTTGTCTGATAGATTTGGTTCTTCTGAAGCTTTATAAAATATTTAAAACCCTCTTGGATCAGCAGATCATAGATATTAAGATTGCTGTATATGTTTGTTAGAAATAAGGCCATCAACTGGTTAGCTTAGCTTAGCATAAAGACTGGAAACAGGTGAAGACAAAGCCAGCCTGTCCAAAGGTAACAACATCCACCTATCAGCAGCTCTGAATCCAGTTTGTTTAATCCATACCAAATCAGAGGAGTAAAAACATCAACAAGACGTTTAACAGAGGATTATGGGTCGGACTATTTCTTGACTGGGACCGAAACAAGTTGCCAAATTTGTTTTTACATTTCAGTTTTCGTACAGAGATATATTAAGTACACTTAAATGTGTATTTCGTCACTCACTAATTCCCCGTTTTCCTAGTATACATGCTAAACTAAACTAATCTAAGTGGTTGATGGCTGCAGCCTGTGTCAGTGAGAGCGGTCTGACTGGTTGGACTGCTTCTAATGATGATTATCTCATTCACCTTGAACACACTCCAGCACTGCCTGTACAGGTGAGACTAACTGACTGCAAATGTCCCGTCTGACTGGGAGATAAATAAAGGTTTTTTTAAATATCAAAATTGCATGAAATATGCTTGTAAAGTCTATGTTATTAATGCCCTGTTCATAAAATGGAGCTTATCATTTGAAATTAGGGGTGTAACGGTATCCGTATTCGTCCCGTACCGTCACGGTTCAGACGTCACGGTTCGGCACACGCAGTCACACGACGAATACGCTTTTTTTTTACGAGTGGGAAAAAAGTCTTTCATTCAGGGCAGTATCCACTACACTATATATAATCCAGGGGGCGGTATTGCGCCTAAAAGCTGTTTGCCAGCCGCCCTTAAACGACAAATGAAGAACAATAAGAAACACAACAACAAAACGAACAAAATACAAGAAGAAGAAAAGTTAGTATCTTTGCTGTACTGTTTTTTTCACGCTTACCCTGTTGCTGCTTTGTACAAACTGAATTTCCTCTCGGGGATTAATAAAGGTTCATCTTATCTTATCTTATCATCTTAGTATGGCGATTTCAGATAGCACACAGGAGCTAGAACCCACCTGCTTCTTTTAAATCAGCTGTGTGGGAACATTTCGGGTTCCGTGTGGACTACAATAACGATTAAGTGTGTGAGTGGTGGATCGGACGAGGACGGTGTGTCGGCGTTGTTCTACAGCGGTGCGGTATGCTAATAGAAACACACGCCAAACATGCTAAATCATATCAGAAGGCATCACCCAGATTTGCCAATCACCGGAGCCCGGCAAAAGACAACAGCAGTTCAACAGCTGATCCCCGCTGTTTTTAAGAAGCCAAGAGACATGAGAGCCGAGAGACCAAAATAAATAACGGAAGCTTTTGGCATATGTTTTTCAACGACTTTGCGCTCTTGAAACACTTTCTTATTATTTATTTTGTAATATTTTCAAGACATTCTTTTTAGTTGGACAGCTTGATGAAACCTTTTTGTTTGACATCAGCCATTATAGATAATATGGCCATCTGAGTGTGTGTGGTACTGTTTACTGTTTAATACAGTTAATTATTCAAAATGTCAGAGTTCTTTATTTTGAAACGGAAACTTGCACTACTGTTCAAAAATAAATAACAACAAACCTGGAATTATGCATTTGAGACTTTTTTTTGCTGTACCGAACCGAGGTATGAACCGAACCGTGACTTCAGTGAACCGTTACAACCCTATTTGAAATGCAATGTCATTATTTCTAAAGAGGTGGATGGTGAACAATAAAAAAATAATTACAATTAAAAATGTTTAACTTACATCATGACTTTGTTTTTATTACAGTACACGTTTTCTGAAATAGATGTTATAATCCTTAACGCAATCATCAATAATCACTCTATACATCTGGCTATTGATGATATATGAACAAACCACTATTTTGATAAAAAAATTAAAAAGGCCTTGTATCGTGAATTTACATTTTGCAGTACACAGGTAATTAAGTTAAAAAAAATAGTAACTAATTCATATGACCACTTTTTGTTTAAACCAAAACTGACATGTATAAGTATGGAGGCCGACAGGGGCCAACGCACTTATTATAAACACGCTGCAGTTTCAAAACGATGCAAATATAAAAACAAAAACCTGCCAATCCTTGAATCCTACTTAAAGGACAGAAACAACGTTGTTTCTATAGGTAAATACACATCTGAGTTGACAAATATGACATGTGGGGTACCTCAAGGCTCCATCTTGGGGCCTCTTCTCTTTAACATCTACATGCTACCACTGGCTCAGATAATGAAGAACAACAAAATAAGTTACCATAGCTATGCGGATGACACACACATTTACGTAACAATTTCACCAGGAGACTATGCTCCAATTCAAACACTGAGTAAGTGCATTGAACAAATCAATGACTGGATGTGTCAGAACTTTCTCCAATTAAACAAAGATAAAACTGAGGTAATGGTTTTTGGAGCCAAGGCAGAACGTATAAAAGTTAGCGCTGAGCTTCAGTCTGCAATGTTCAAAACAACAGATAAAGCCAGAAATCTAGGTGTAGTCATGGACTCTGACCTGAGTTTCAACAGTCACATTAAAACAGTTACTAAATCAGCCTACTATCACCTAAAGAACATATCTAGGATTAAAAGACTAATGTCCCAGCAGGATTTGGAAAAACTTGTCCCTGCTTTTATCTTTAGTAGACTCGACTACTGCATTGGTGTCTTCACAGGTCTCACTAAAAAATCTATTAGGAAGCTGCAGCTGATTCAGAACGCTGCTGCTCGAGTCCTCACTAACACTAAGAAAGTGGATCACATCACTCCTGTTCTGAAGTCTTTACACTGGCTTCCTGTGTGTCAAAGAATAGATTTCAAAATACTGCTGCTGGTTTATAAAGCTTTGAATGGTTTAGGCCCAAAATACATTTCTGACCTCCTGCTAAATGATGAACCATCCAGATCTCTCAGGTCTTCAGGGACTGGTCAGCTTTCTGTCCCCAGAGTCAGAACTAAACATGGAGAAGCAGCGTTCAGTTATTATGCTCCATCTGGAACAAACTCCCAGAAACCTGCAGGTCCGCTGCAACTCTGACTACTTATAAATCCAGCAAGAAGACTTTTTTTTTTGTCGCTGCTTTTAATTGAACTATTCATATCTTAGACTGCACTGTAACTTTTATCCATGTATATCTTCTTTTAATGTTATTTTATTATCTTTTCTTTTTAATGACTGATTTTAAATGCCATTTTCTTAATGTCTTTCATTTTTTGTAAAGCACTTTGAATTGCCTTGTGTTGAAAGGTGCTATATAAATAAACTTGTCTTGCCTTGAAATATGGATAACTGGCTAGATGACATTCATATTCATACAACATAACAATCTTTAAAGATGGTCACTGTGTAGATGACACTGAGGATGATTGTGCAAGCTGTGTTTGAAATAGTATGTGACTCTAAATGTATTATATCAGTTCTTTTTTATTGGCATTTCTGAATTGAGGCGTACATTTGAAACTTCTCATTAAAGTAAATGCTGTTGCAAAGGATCTTCCATGTGAACTTTGAGGGTGTGTCGCCCCCTAGTGGACAGACGTATTCAAGTTTTGTACTGAAGATAGATTCTGAGGTACTTTATTTGACCTTGAATATGTTTTTTTGTATTAATTTGTCTTTTAAATAAAGTATACTGTAGTTGCATGAAGAAAATACCCTTTTGTTCATTCTCTCCATCGTCGTTCATTCATTAAAAGCAGAGCGTCTTTAAGCAACGACCTGCAGAGTGAACGCTTAATTTCAAAGCAGTTTATCAAGATCAACATTAAACATTCAAACACCTTCTTTTGTCTTTGGATTAGTGCAGCCTCATATCCACTAACAGTGTCAGCGAGAAAGATGTGGAAAATCAGCTTCAATACCTTTTATTTCCTCGATTGGAGAGTTAATGTCCTCTTTGAGTTCTAGTCAACAAGACTAAGAGATAGAATAACTGATGCTGAAGCCAACACTCAATATGAAGTCAGATGGTGTGTGGGTGTGTGTGTGTGTGTGTGTGTGTGTGTGTGTGTGTGTGTGTGTGTGTGTGTGTGTGTGTGTGTGTGTGTGTGTGTGTGCAGCTGTGTGTGTGCAACTGATTGCAGTAAGACAGTCTCACCTTGATGCCAGGTGCTGTTTCCCATGAGAGAGAGTGGAGCGTGCCACAGGGGAAATTATACTCTTTTTTAAAGTCAGTAATTTATATTAAACAATATTTCTTAGCAAAGGAACTGTTAGCAAATTAGATTATAAATATTTTTATTTTTATTTGTATTTAACCTTTATTTAACCAGATAAAAATCTCATGTACAATGCTGACCTGGCCAAGAAGGCAGCAACGTTACACATTCTTACACACAAACAGGCTATAAGTGCCCTCAGTTCGAAAATGATATACTTTTGACTCGAAAACGATTATTTTGTCAGCTTCAGATACTTGAATACAAGATCAACAAATGATTGATGATGATTTTTTATGGGTTTGTTTTTTTAAACTAAATAAGCTCCAGTTTTACCACCTGCGTAATTTAAGTAAAGAACATCTGCACGGACCAATAATCCAATAACATGAAATATACCTTTATGCATCAATATGTACTTTTGGTAAGTTACGTTGGTTTTAATGCTAATGGTTTGAAACACGGACACTAAAAAGCAGTACGAGTTTGAGTCCATACGTAAGAGATCTTTTACACATCCCCGTTCACCTCTTCTTCACACCTTTCGTCAAACTGAGGTAGTAGAATTTAAATGAAGGAACATTTTCTGAAGTACAAAGTGTTAACAAGTGCACAAACTACAAAATACAATTCATCGAACATGTTTGAAGATTTATTATCAACACACTTTCTCAGACTGTGCTATAAAGAGCGGGTTTGATGTGTAAAACTGGCCCCATGTCATCAGGGTTTCCTCACCACCTGTTGGAACAGAAGACACACGTTAAAGACACACTTTCCTTTGACCTGAAAGCAGATGAATGAAGGGAACCCAGCGTGTGTTTTCTTACTTTTCAACATTTGTACAGCGTGTTCAGTCTGCTGATGTCGTTCCTGCTCATCCGATTGGCCGTGCCGAACTCAACGTTGGCATTTGGGATCGGCACCATGGTGGGCATATTGTTCCCACTGAAGGCATACCTGGAAACATTTAGAGCACAGAGGCTTCATTATTATTAGATTGTATATATATTAAATATTTAGAAATCATTGAGACTCAAATGCTCCTAAACGAGTCGGTTCAGTCACCAAAACAAATCTGATTCATCTCAATATTATGATGACATATTTATTGTGTAAAGAGTCAATTGTTTATTCATTCTGTTGCTGTAATAACTTCATTTAGAAGAGATGGGCTGGACTATTAAAAAAAATTCAGCTTTTTTTTCAGAATTAGTGTTTTCTTTTCTCAGAATTAGAACAATTTCAAATTTTCTGAGGTCTAACTTTTTCACAAAATGTTACTTTTTTTCATAATTTTCACTTTTCCTCTTAATTAGATTATTTTCTCATATTTTAACTTTTTCTCAGAATTCAAACTTTTTAGCAGATTTTGACTTTTTTTCAGGATTAGATTTTTGTTTCATAATTTGATTTTTCTAAGATTTAAATTTGTTCTCATAATTCAAATTTAACCGAAAATATATAAATTCTTAATGTTACTCACCTGTCGAGGCTACCTGTAGTCCTAACAAAGGTCTTTTTTTTCAAATAAAAACAGACCTTTTTTAAACATATTTTGCTGTTTTTGGGTCCGTAGAAATACATTAGCACTTGTATTTTTCGGGCTCTCCTTACTGCAATTTGAGCCTCAGTTCTGACTACAATTTATTGTTTTGGGTGAACTGTTCCTTTGACTTATTTCCAATATGTGTGTTTATAAAAACACAGAACATTCTTCGACCTTTAAACTTCACACCTTTCCTCAGTTCATCATGAAGTTAGATTAGTATTAACCTGTTAAGCCCCAAGGTCCCCGCCGGCGGGGACCCCGTTTTTTTTTTCACGACACTGTGTCTCAGGGCATTTTAATATTTAAAATCCTATTAATGTGTTATACCAGATTAACGAGAAGAATCTCAGCTAACTGACGATACGAACCATTTTTACTGAAACAAAACACAAGTCTCACAAGAAGCGTTAGCATTAGCCCTTAGCTAAAACGGGCAGATGCTACTTCCAGTGCTAACTAGCAAAAACGATCTTTAAAACTTAATATTTTCTGCACAAACTACATATCATCTGGAAAGCTGATACTCCACAGATTATTTTGTTATAAGTATCATCCCTGTAGGACACAAACTCACTGAGCTAGCAGCCAGAACAGAGAAGAAAAAAAAAACAATTTTTAAAAACATAACAATAATTATGTCTTACCGTTGCTGTTTTGTGATCAAAGCTCGTGTTCAAGGGAATAAAAACGCTCCTCAAGGTTAATCCAATGTCTCTTAGTCACTTTAGAATTGTTCCTGATAATCTATCATTACATTCATGGCAGCAGAGTAGGTATAAAGTTTCGCAGTCCCAAGCTAATGCTGTCTCACATGCTGTTTACGCAAACCTCTCTCTACTTGACGTAAGTGTTTAGCGGGACTTACTAACTGTCACTCGATTCTATTGGCTCTAACGGTTCAGAAAAGGTGTCAATCACCCAAATCGACCAATGGGTTCCAAAGATATGATCCTGCGTAGTATAAACTACGCCTGCTCCGCCTCCATTACGCATTACGCAGCAGGCTCCACAGAGCACTGCACCGCAGCAGGAGCCACAACAGAGCACACGCAGCAGGACAGCACCACAGCACCACAGCACGCAGCGACGATAGCAGGTAACAGGTAACAGAGCACATTTCAAGGACGTTGATTTCTTTGCTTTTAGATATTTTTCTTGTGTATCCTCTTTCCATTTTAGCAAATAATGGCAGCCAGAAGGGAGAGCTTCACCACCGAGCTGGTGCTAGAGATGCTAGCTGACGATAGTGGAGCTATGATCATACCAGATGACTCTTCTTCGGATGATGAAGATCTCCTCCAGCCAGACCTGGATCCAGACAGTAGTGACTCGGATGTTGAACTTCCACCACGGGAAAGGTATGTAATCTCTCCGTTTTTATATATTACTTATGTGTTTGGTGGAACTGCGTCACAGTGCTAGCTTAGCCAAGAAGCTACAGGAATGATGCTAAATGCTAAATGATGCTAAATGCTAAATAGTGTTACTTGTCTTTTTGGAGTTACATTTTCTAAATGAATGGCCAGTGAATGAATATACATGGGTTTACTTATTTATTTGGTGTAATATTATTCATTTATAGTCCAATATTATCCTTTTTATATATTACTTTTGTGTTTGGTAAAACTGCATCACAGTGTTAGCTTAGCCAAGAAGCTACAAAAAATGATTAGGCAAAATGCTAAATAGTGTTACTTGTCTTTTTGGAGTTACATTTTCTAAATGAATGGCCAGTGAATGAATATACATGTGTTTACTTATTTATTTGGTGTAATATTATTCATTTATAGTCCAATATTATCCTATAAGTTTAAGCCAGTGAATTAATCTAATCTCTTTGTTTTTCCACATGTGTTAGATGAGGAGTGACCCCAGCAGGACAAAGACACACACCCAGAAGACTTTCAGGGAGCAGCTTGCTGCAGAATTGTTGGAGTTTGCTGAAGGGCCTGCACCACCACCCCCTCCTCCACCACCACTCACATGCATGCCCGAGTATTATGGGGAAGATGCCACCAAGGTCAGGAAGAACTGCAGGAGGTGCCTAGATGCTGGACTCAAAAGGGTGAAGACACCCGTGTACTGCAGGAAGTGCCAGGTCCCTCTGTGCTTCACTACCAAAAAGAACTGTTTCAGGGAGTGGCACGACCTAAATACTGGAACATTCAGGTAGGTATAAAGTTCAGGTAGGTATAACGTTTGCGAGTGTTTATTTAAAAAATGTTATATACCTAGTGTGATTTTATTGTATAGTACGTTGGTAAAATGTTTGTTTTTACATGCCTATAGTGTTGGTAAAATGTTTGAAATAAATCTGCCCCAGTTGGAGTCAAATGTTACCTATGTTTCCGTTTTTTTTTATTGTGCAAGTACACCTACACACACTGACCTACAGTGTAGTTTTATTGTATAGTGTGTTGGTACAGTTACATACACACACACACAGCTACACTTACACATACCCACACAGCTACACTTGCACACCTACACACACCCACACACCTACACTTACACATACATACCCACACACACACCTACACTTACACACACATCTACACACACTCCCACACAAACAAATATTTAAAAAAATATATATTTAAAAAAAATATGTATTTATTTTTTAAATATTTTTTTGTTTTGTTTTGGGTGGAATGAATACCTATAGTGATGATTGAATGTAATACAATGATTTTTATAGTCTGGTACCTGAAAAAGGTCAAATGGCACTGATGGAACCAAATGTGCCCAAATGTGCCCAAAGCTTATTCCGCCTGGACTTTATTTTCATAAACCTCTCTAAAAAGGTCAAATGTCACTTGTTTTGCCTCAATCTTGATACAGGGTACTTATTATATGTTATACTTTGGATTCCTAAAGCTTTTAGGCTACTAACCCATCATTCAAGGGTGGTCTTCACTATATGTAATGGGTTTTCTTTAGGCGGAGACAGGAATTTACATTTTTTTGCTATGTTCCATCTGAATTTACTCTGACACAGAAAAATCTATATTGATTCTGACACTTCTATATCCAACTCACAGATGTAACCTTGCTTTGATATCAAATATTATTCATATAAACCTTTTAGAAGTGAAGTTATAGTCATTTATTCTGGGAATGTCATTTTCGAGCCTGAAACCTGAAAAACAGGCTCGGGGTTTAACAGGTTAAAGGGCACCTATCATGCAAAATGCACCTTTGTACGTCTTTTATACATGATTATGTGTCCCCGGTGTTCCGGGGAACTCACCAAGTGTCAGAAAACACAACCCTCTCTATTTTCCTCCTTCGCCAAATCTCTAAAAAAGGGGCTGCAACGGATCTGAAAAAAATGGATCCACATTCCGACACTTTTCTACGTCACAAAGACGTACTCCGCTTATTGGTCAACTCTCCACCTATCAGGGGAATGAGCCACGGCCACGTGCATTGCCAAACCTCTCATTCGCATATAGGCTATCGGCAGGCTACCCCAGTCACATCTGTGTTTTTGCCTGCTCTTGCCAGGATGTCTAAGCCAGTTAAACCACGGACATGTTTATGAACTTCTCTCAAGTCCAACACGGATATGCCTCCAAACTAATGCTACACCCGGGATCAATACCAACCATCCGGGACCAGGCCAGTGAGGACACATCCAATTCTGAAGCTGTAAGTTTTTATTTAGCGGTGTTTTTCCTGATAAAGCTATATCTAGCTGGTAGCATGTAGCTTAGCCGTATCAATGTCGCCTCAACCCCAACTAGTAATCGGTTAGGTGTTTATATGTTCTTGTAACATTTTATTTTGTACGCTCCGCAGTATTTGCTTTGTCTTTTATTTTAATGATCAGGCATTTGCGAACATGTTCAGACTGCCGTAATGGCGATCTGTGTGAAGGCTGTAAAGCCACGCCTAGCCTAGCCGATAACACAAGTATTTATTCTCCTATGTATTAGTATTTTGTATCCTCTAAAAAATCATATTGAGTAAGTTATAATAACAAACGTAATCTTCTGGAGGTAAGTGCCGTTTTTTCCAGCGTTATGTAAAAGCTTTTGTGATTGTAGTCTGTAAGAACGATCAGATATCATCGATCTGTAAGCTAAGCTACGCTACGCTAAGCTACGCTACGCTAATGAGACATGCCGTTTTTTGCAGCGTTATATGTAAAAGCTTTTGCATGTTTACTTGTTTGCGCACATGAATATAAATGGGTGTGTGTTAGGATACAACACTGTATGTATGTATGCGAGGGGACACACACCACGAGTAAAACGGAGCTAAAGCCCTGGTATGTTGTTGTTGACGACATGCATACACTAATCTAAGCCACTTTTTTTGTTGTGCTTTTTTTAACATTGCACAGGCTACGTGGCCAACTTGATGGACCTCATCTTCGACCAAGTCTTTGTGGACCCTGCACCATTATGAGCAACCTGACAGGGAGGAGGTCATCGCCGGGTATGCCACACGGTTCAATTTGGCTGCTGTCTGAACCTAACATAGACATTTCACGGATCAGAGGACAACGCAGGCCGGAATCACCACTCTGATCCTGTGTCCATGGAAGCCCCAGCACCAGCTCACAAAGCTCCTGTTTTTTATGGGTTCAAATAACCGTTGATTTTGACAATAAAGTTCCGAGTTGATATCAAATGTGTCGTGATTATTCATGTTTGGATGGGTAAAGAATATTCTGATTTCAAAAGCATAAGGTTGTGTGTGGACTTTTTTTGTCATACACATGGGTGCGTTATGCCATTGCTGTGTAGTATATAATAGTACAATGACAGAATGAAAGATTGCATAAAGCCATATACACCAGTATTTATTTCCATGAACAATATTAGCATTCGTTTTACAATTTCAGTCAAAACAAACCACTCAGTGCTCTATTTGCCTCAACTGTAGTCCAACTGTGTTCAGCTCTGTAAATATTCAATGCATTCTGCAGGGAAAACACATTTAGGCACACAATCCAGGATGGTCCACCATACAGGTTAGAGTCCTCATGTTCCTGCATCCGTCTTTACACCTAGTGTGATAAACATATATTGAATGACATGTGAAAAATGTATTCTCTAAACAGACAACTTAGTGAAGCTAATGTTACGTGTGGTATCTCCATGCAGCACATGCTCCGGTTCAGAAGGCATCGTGGCGCAAGTTGCACATGTACCCCTTTAGAAAGAAGTCAATAACTGAGCTTTTAAAACACATGAAACACACATTGCTGACAACCGAGATGTTTGCACCTCCACCAAAACCTCCGCTGCTTCAGTTTCTGGATCAAATTGATAATATGCTTGAACACATGCATTGCTCTGAGATGACATGTGTATTCCACACTCGTAAACACAGCAAGCATGGTAACGTGACTCTCGCCGGCTCTTCTGCTGGGGGCGTGGTCAGCTGCTGCTCAGAATTTTCATAGGCAGGTTTGGAATAAAGCGAAAATGAGCGAAACGAGGCATGGCTAAAAAATGATCTGTTTGGTATTTTGAAAAATAAAATGTATAAATATACCTTATATAGGTATGGTCATACACTATATCATTTAAATATAGCATGATAGGTCACCTTTAAGTTAAGTATTAGATGAGGGTAAAACATTAAAGGGTTGATCATAACAGGATTTCAGAGGTTGTTAATACTCGATAACACACCGCTGCTAAGGAAAATAATTACTATTATTATGTCAGAAAAATCACCAGAAGACGATAGATAGATTTTAATCGATATTGTGTTGTTGTTTTTCCCATTAATGACGGCCTCGCTGCACATTATCCCCCTGTTATTACTGAACGTTTAGAGGTGACAGACCGGTCTGGATGTTCTCCCACAGGATGCGGATGTGCTGGTCTCTGTCGGAGCGGCACTGCTCGTGGTTGAACCCGAGAGCGTGCAGCAGCTCGTGTTGAACCGTGCTGTGATACAGGTAGCCCTGCCGGTCCAGAGACACCGTCTGGGAGTAGCCCCGACGCACCACGTACGAGTAGCACCTGTAACAAACACAACATTTACAGGTCTCCTATCATGCAAAATGCACTTTTTCATGTCCTTTGTACATCAACATGTGTCCCCGGTGCGTCAGGGAACTCACAAAGCGTCAGAAAACAAAATCCTCTCTCTTTTCCTCCGTACCCAAAATCTCTAATGATTGATCATGAAAGTGTTCTCAAAGCTGGAGAAGGTGCAGCCAGTTTGAATGGCTTTGTAGACTGCAGGGTAGCTGGTGGATTTACTCCAGGTGGAACTAAAGTCTGATTTAACACTTGATTAGATTTCACATCATTCATCCACATCTGTGAAGTAACTAAAGGTATTAAATACATGTAGTGGAGTAAAAGTACACCATTTACCTCTGAACTGTAGAGGAGTAGAAGTACAAAGTAGCAAAAAATGGCATTTAAGCAGATTGTTAAAGGTGATTTAAACCTGAGAGCAGGATTAGCTGAAAAGAGTCCAAGGAAGATTATTGAAAAAAGTTAACAGCATTTAATTAAACAAATGATACGGTGATACAAATGGAATGTGCAAGAGTGGTGCGGCTCTCCGGTTCGCGTGGGGTGCCGCTGCCTCCTCCCAGCTGTTGTTTATAGCGTGGCCGGGGCAGAGAGAGAGCGTTTTTTCCTGTCCATCATATGTTATAGTCTATAGTCCTCTCCTATTGGCCAGTCTCGACGGGGGGCGGGTCTTCCTCCCGGGTTCGTTCCTCTTTGATTAATATCGCATCTAAGAACAGGATTTAGACGTTGTGTGTTTATTGTATAACTCCACAAGCCTTTACTCCTCATATTTCCTACAAGACCCATTTTCAAACAGTCTGTTCAGGGAGGAGGACATGTTTCACCAGCTGCTCTTAAACAGGGACCATAACACCGCGTTGTGAAATATAGCTATACATCTCCAGATGTGTAAAGAGATGTCCTTTATGTATTGAGAACATATTCCTACTTATGCTCAATTCACTATTTGAAAAGCCTCTTGGATCAGCTGTAAAATGCATCTTCACAAAGTTAAATAACAAGCCTCAACAGTTCTTCCTCCACTCCCTCTTGGCAAACTGCCACAGAGAGGTGGGACCACACTATAAGAGAAGAGTTTCCATTTCCCGGAAATGAAAGCTGTTGTTTGTCTGAGCGACAGCAGAGCAGCAGCCGAGACACGTCTCTGTTTCTCTGAAGAAACACTCAACTGAATCCAGCAGCTTTTTCTCAACAACACAGCAGGACTCTGCAAACTCTGGTGAGTACACTACAGAGACATCACTAACTAAACATTTAGTCACAGTTGTATTCATATAAAGAATACTAAACAATATAAATGTGTCAGTTAAGATAAAAACCTCAATATTTAAATTAGCAACAGCCAAAAAACAACAATACAATGTAAACTCTGGTTAAGTTAGGTTAGAGAGCATACAGTCAAAGCTAGCATTAGCTTGTACTTATTTTCATATTTCCTGTATTTGAAAACATCTTTATAATTGACTCTATTAAACAAAGTAGAATCTAAATAGTAGATTTGTTCTGGACTGTCCAAAGCAAGGGATCTGGTGTTATGTTACAAGTGTTGCTTATAAAGGCATGACAATTAAATATTTCATCTTATATCATTTGTACACACTGAGGTTAGTAGCCTTGAGCTTTGAACCTGTTTCTGAAGTAACTGCTGTCTGCCTTTTGAAGCTGATAACGTTTACTGTTTTTTAACAACTAGCATTAACTTCAGTGATGCTCAGCAGGAGGTTTCACTCCTCTGTTCAACAACAGCAAAATGCCCCAACAGTATTAGAGCGTACACATTGTGTTTCTTAGAGTTTAAACTGAATGCTGCTATGACTTTCCAGATGTATTTATAATATTAACAAACAGAGAGATTTTTTAAACATTTAACAATAAAAGTGAACTGCAAATTTGAGCAATCTTTCACCCTCCGCATAATCATGATACATGAGCAGAGTTCAGTATCACCATCTATTTGACTTATAGCAAACAGATACAAGAGATTCAATCATATATACATTACAGTTTTTGTTTTTTTCAAACTTTTGTCCCCAGAGAGACATGTCTGCTGCCAGCTGTCTGCTGACTGAAGATCAGTTTCTGTGCTCCATCTGTCTGGATGTGTTCACTGATCCAGTCAGCACACCATGTGGACACAACTTCTGTAAAGCCTGCATCTCTGAACACTGGGATAGAAATGTCCCCTATTGGTGTCCTAACTGTAAAAAGTTATTCCACACAAGACCTGAGCTGCTGGTCAACACTTTCATCTCTGAGATGGCTGCTCAGTTCAGACAGTCAGCTCAACAGAAAGCCAGCAGCAGCAGCTCAGAGCAACACGTTGTCAAACCAGGAGAAGTTCCCTGTGACGTCTGCACTGGAACCAGACTGAAGGCCCTGAAGTCCTGCCTGGTGTGTCTGGAGTCCTACTGTGAGACTCACCTGGAGCCTCACCTGACAAGAGCAGGCCTGAAGAAACATCAGCTGATCGACCCTGAGGAGAACCTGGAAAGCAGGATGTGTGTGAAGCACGATAAACTGCTGGAGCTGTTCTGTAAGACCGACCAGGTGTGTGTCTGCATGCTCTGCACTGTTTCAGACCACAAGACACATGATGTTGTTCCTCTGAAAGAAGAATATGAAGGAAAGAAGGCTGAGCTGGGGAAGACAGAGGCTGAAATTCAGCAGATGATCCAGAAGAGACGACTGAAGATTCAGGAGATGAATCGCTCAGTGGAGCTCAGTAAGGAAGGAGCAGACAGAGAGATAGCAGATGGTGTTCAGGTCTTCACCGCTCTGAAGGAGTCTGTTGAGAGAAGCCAGGCCGAGCTCATCGACACCATCAAAGAGAAGCAGAGAGAGACAGAGGAACAGGCTGAAGGCTTCATCAAAGAGCTGGAACAGGAAGTCTCTGAGCTGAAGAAGAGAAGCTCTGAGGTGGAGCAGCTCTCACGCTCTGAAGACCAGCTCCACCTCCTCCAAAGCTTCACGTCCCTGAACGCTGCTCCACCCACCAAGAACTGGACAGAAGTCAGGGTCCGTCCACCTTCATATGAGGGGACTGTGAGGAGAGCTGTGACTCAGCTGGAGGAGACGCTCAGGAAACAGATGAAGAAGCTGCTCGCTGAGGTGGAGCTGAAGAGGGTCCAGCAGTATGAGGTGGAGGTGAATCTTGATCCTGATACAGCACATCCTGAACTCATCCTGTCTGATAATGGAAAACAAGTTAAACATGGTGATGTGAAGAAGAATCTCCCAAACAATCCAGAGAGATTTGATACGTGTGCTTGTGTTTTAGCAAAACAGAGTTTCTCTTCAGGAAGATTTTATTACGAGGTTCAGGTCAAAGGGAAGACTGACTGGGATTTAGGAGTGGCCAGAGAGTCGATCAACAGGAAGGGAGCGATCTCAGGGACTCCTCAGGATGGTTACTGGGTGATAGTGTTGAGGAATGGAAATGAGTACAAAGCTTTCGACCGTAATGTCCGTCTCTCTCTGAAGTCTCAGCCTCAGAAGGTGGGGGTGTTTGTGGATTATGAGGAGGGTCTGGTCTCCTTTTATGATGTTGATGCTGCAGCTCTGATCCACTCCTTCACTGGCTGCTGCTTCAAAGAGAAACTCTACCCATACTTTGGTCCTTGTAACAACAATGGTGGTAAAAACTCTGCCACTCTGATCATCTCTCCTGTCAATCACACTTAGTAGAATAACCATTTGATTTTCTTCAGAAAGAGTCACTCTCACTAAATGTAATCAATGTATTCAACTGGGGAAGTACATTGTACACATTGTTAATTTTTCAGAATCTGATCACTTATGGTTCACCTTGATGAGACGCATAAAAATACAGATGAGTATGTTCTAATGGACTCTAGTTTAGTCTACGATTGCACTTCCTGCCGTCATGACTTGAAGTGATCAGAAAACTATTTACTCAGATATAAACTTTTACCACTTCTTTATATGTCAGGGGGACAAAACAAGTCTCAGAATTGTGTGCTCAAAAAGTGTTTCATACTTGCAGACATTACTAGGGGAAGTATTGCAGTCCTTTTTCATCAGTAAAATACTGTATATATATTTTCTTTTTTGTTTAATTTTCAATTGAGGGGAACATTATGGGTCTCTCTCTGTTTTAAAGGGGGAGGTTCAGGATTCATTATTGAATGACAGTATATTGGTACAACATTTATTTACAGTTACTTGGAAAATCAACAATATCTGATCATTAAACATTAGGCTGCAGTGGTTTAACAAACGAGGGAAATTAAAATGTAACATCTCAGCTGTCTGTTGTGTTATGTTAATTGTATTTCGTCCACCTCTCTGCACACTGCTTGTAAAGTTTGAACATAGCCTCAATGGATTAAAAAAAGGAACAAAGAATGTTATTTTTTGTGTTTTTTTAAAATGTACTAACTGAAGTAAAGTTTCCATTAGTTCTCAATTTAGGGAAAGTAGCTTAAAAACATATAACTAACTATTTCAATTTCTACTTAACTACATTTGTCTGATAGATTTGGTTCTTCTGAAGCTTTATAAAATATTTAAAACCCTCTTGGATCAGCAGATCATAGATATTAAGATTGCTGTATATGTTTGTTAGAAATAAGGCCAACAACTGGTTAGCTTAGCTTAGCATAAAGACTGGAAATAGGGGAAGACAAAGCCAGCCTGTCCAAAGGTAACAAAATCCACCTATCAGCAGCTCTGAATCCAGTTTGTTTAATCCATACCAAATCAGAGGAGTAAAAACATCAATAAGACGTTTAACAGGGGATTATGGGTCGGGCTATTTCTTGGCTGGGACCAAAACAAGTTGCCAAATTTGTTTTTACATTTCAGTTTTCGTACAGAGATATATTAAGTACACTTAAATGTGTATTTCGTCACTCACTAATTCCCCGTTTTCCTAGTATACATGCTAAACTAAGCTAATCTAAGTGTCTGATGGCTGCAGCCTGTGTCAGTGTGAGCGGTCTGACTGGTTGGACTGCTTCTAATGATTATGATCTCATTCTTCACCTTGAACACACTCCAGCACTGCCTGCACAGGTGAGACTAACTGACTGCAAATGTCCCGTCTGACTGGAGATAAATAAAGGGTTTTTTAAATTGCATGAAATATGCTTGTAAAGTCTATTTTTTTAATGCCCTGTATATAAGATGGAGCTTATCATTTGAAATGCAATGTCATTATTTCTAAAGAGGTGGATGGTGAATAATATTACAATTAAAAATGTTTAACTTACATCATGACTGATGACTGAATGATACAGTACACGTTTTCTGAAACAGATGTTATAATCCTTAACGCAATCATCAATAATCACTCTATACATCTGGCTATTGATGATATATGAACAAACCACTATTTTGATAAAAAAATTAAAAAGGCCTTGTATCGTGAATTTACATTTTGCAGTACACAGGTAATTAAGTTAAAAAAAATAGTAACTAATTCATATGACCACTTTTTGTTTAAACCAAAACTGACATGTATAAGTATGGAGGCCGACAGTGGCCAACGCACTTATTATAAACACGCTGCAGTTTCAAAACGATGCAAATATAAAAACACAAACCTGCCAATCCTTGAATCCTACTTAAAGGACAGAAACAACTTTGTTTCTATAGGTAAATACACATCTGAGTTGACAAATATGACATGTGGGGTACCTCAAGGCTCCATCTTGGGGCCTCTTCTCTTTAACATCTACATGCTACCACTGGCTCAGATAATGAAGAACAACAAAATAAGTTACCATAGCTATGCAAATGACACACACATTTACGTAACAATTTCACCAGGAGACTATGCTCCAATTCAAACACTGAGTAAGTGCGTTGAACAAATCAATGACTGGATGTGTCAGAACTTTCTCCAATTAAACAAAGATAAAACTGAGGTAATGGTTTTTGGAGCCAAGGCAGAAAGTATAAAAGTTAGCGCTGAGCTTCAGTCTGCAATGTTCAAAACAACAGATAAAGCCAGAAATCTAGGTGTAGTCATGGACTCTGACCTGAGTTTCAACAGTCACATTAAAACAGTTACTAAATCAGCCTACTATCACCTAAAGAACATATCTAGGATTAAAAGACTAATGTCACAGCAGGATTTGGAAAA
This sequence comes from Harpagifer antarcticus, assembly GCA_902827135.1. Taxonomy (NCBI): domain Eukaryota; kingdom Metazoa; phylum Chordata; class Actinopteri; order Perciformes; family Harpagiferidae; genus Harpagifer; species Harpagifer antarcticus. The sequence goes on from CADEHL010000965.1 coordinate 140,321, forward strand.
ACTTGTCCATGCTTTTATCTTCAGTAGACTGGACTACTGCAATGGTATCTTCACAGGTCTCACTAAAAAATCTATTAGAAAGCTGCAGCTGATTCAGAACGCTGCTGCTCGAGTCCTCACTAACACTAAGAAAGTGGATCACTCCTGTTCTGAAGTCTTTACACTGGCTTCCTGTGTGTCAAAGAATAGATTTCAAAATACTGCTGCTGGTTTATAAAGCTTTGAATGGTTTAGGCCCAAAATACATTTCTGACCTCCTGCTAAATGATGAACCATCCAGATCTCTCAGGTCTTCAGGGACTGGTCAGCTTTCTGTCCCCAGAGTCAGAACTAAACATGGAGAAGCAGCGTTCAGTTATTATGCTCCAAATATCTGGAACAAACTCCCAGAAACCTGCAGGTCCGCTGCAACTCTGACTACTTTTAAATCCAAGCTGAAGACTTTTCTTTTTGTCGCTGCTTTTAATTGAACTATTCATATCTTAGACTGCACTGTAACTTTTATCCATGTATTTTTTCTTTTAATGTTTATTTTATTAGCTTTTCTTTTTAATGACTGATTTTAAATGCCATTTTCTTAATGTCTTTCATTTTTTGTAAATTTCCTGAAGTAATCTTCGTAATAACTAGCAAACTAAAGATCATGTACATCCACTGCACACATAATCTGAAATAACAACTAATTTCTCGCATCAAATGACATCAAAACGCATTTTAATGGCCAGAATAAAACGAATGTCGGCCATGTTTTTTTTTTCTGCAGGGAGAAATGTGAAGATCACGTGACATAGACGCCAGCCATTGGAATGAATGGTGAAAAAAAACTTAGGGATCTTACAATTTCAGAGGCGTTTTTGTAGAAATACTACGTCCTACGTTGTGGACCAACGTAGTTATTACACGTTTTTTTATGAGACTGGGTTGAACACACTTGTTAGTTTATCTACTCTAGCTAAACTAGTTATAAATAGGTGTATTCTTTACTGTCGGGTCACTTATTACAGGTTCAGCGAGCTGCACGAGACTGACGGGCTGTCAGGAGAGGGAGAGGAAAAAAGAGCACCCCGTTTATTTTTCCCATTTTATTATCCAGAATTTCTGTAAACGTTTGAATAAAGTAGTTAATCTACTATTAGTAGTTTGTTTAAATGCATTACTTATGTTGTTTTTTTCATTAACATAAAATAAATCTCACGTACCCCCTGCAGGCCATCACGTGGTTTCCGAAAATAACCGAGTGACACGAGCAGATTTCAGCCGAAACCGGCGGAAAATATGTCTCAAAATTCCGTGTGTGTAAAAAGACGATCCACGAGCAGAGATTTGAGATCCGCAAGCGCATTTTTGGTTGACAAATACAAAATGGATTCACAAATGCCGGATCGAAAGTTGTAAATGTTAAAGAGATATTCACAGATCTTTTTTTAATTTGTGTTGTATTTGTGAGTTTGCAAATCTTTTAAATGCATTGTGGATGGTGTTTTACATTTACAAATCACATATTTACACACAAATTATTTTTATGTTCACCCAAATAATTATGAGACATATCTATGCCCATACCCTCACAAATAAACATGAATATGCAGTTTAAAGTTCTGAATCCAACTTTAACAACAAAAGCGATGTTAAGATGTAACATAAGATAAGATAAGAGGTACTTTATTGATCCCAAATTGGGGAAATCTTTGCAGCAGCATAAAAAACAACAAGAAATTAAAGAGTAGAAATAAACAATGCTAGAATTTAAGCATCTCAAAATATAATTAAAACTACATTTAAAAAGTAGAAAATATACAGTAGACTGTGAAGATAAAACCTCTATGAACTCTGAATAAAACACTATTGCATGCTGTTGGCCTAGCACAGTGCTTCTCAAACTTTTTTCAGTAATGTACACCCTTTGAAACATTTTCTGACCGACCCCGTACATTTTTGATAGAAAAAGCCTATATATATATATATATTGTAGAGCCGATGAATGGTAGTCGCAGGCGGTGTGTTCAGTATTGTTGGGGCAGATATCTCTGCTCCGCGCCGATCCTATATGAGTTTGTTTTAAAAGAAGGAAAACTCAAAACAGCCAGGATAAGGGGTTAAACAATAATCTGCTTTAATGGTAAAACACAATACAATACACCATACAGAGCACTCTGCAACAGTACTCCGGGCTCAATTCCTACCACCGGGTGACATACGTACCACGACAGCCAGTCAGGAAGAGAGCACAGAGCATAAGAATGTTACAGTATTTATACACATAAGCGGGGAGGAGTTTTGGCCGGTTTGCCTAGGCAATGAGTCAGCAGTTTGTTGATTCCATCTCCTTACAGTGTGTGTGTGTGTGTGTGTGTGTGTGTGTGTCTGTCTACCCTTAGGCAGTCCCACAGTCAGGCTTTGGAGTCATATAATTTCACAGACAGAGGACTCTAACAGAACGCACACACATTCCCCCTAACACATCTTTAACACACACATCTGTTTAAACCAATTATTCCAAAATGTGGTGGCAATGTAGTACTTATAACATGAAAAAACAGATAGAAATCAATAAAACACAAACACCGGTATTGCTCAGCATAATGAATACACACATCTCATCCTGCAGTCCCTCGTGAATGTCACATGTCTTTCTCTAAGAAAGCCATATTTGTTGGGGTTTACCAGTCATCATCTCATGACCTCCTCAGGACCAGCTAACCAACAAAGCTTAACTGTTCCTATACCCTAAGGCCATTTCTGAATTTCCCTTCCACTCCGAAGTCAGCTCACCCAGAATCAGAAGGACCATTGTCTCTCTAATTGTGTGACCCACTCGTCTCCTGCTGTTTAGGTGTCTTGAAATTAACGCACATACATTTCTCTCATTAATTTAAGCGTCCAGATTATAATGAAAACTCTTACAGACAATCTACTGAGTTCTGCCCTCGAAAGCCAAAATGACTCTCTGAAACACTTATCAATGAGTAATTATTTTACTTAACGCAGAGATCACAGATTGCCCTGTATCCTTACCTACTCACAAAATAGCCAAAAAACCACCTCCTGATTATTAACAAGTCAAGAGGAAGAAAAGACCATTTGCGCTAAATGTACTTCTACTAAAAATGGGACTTCATTATAGGAACATCAATATAAAAACCTCTCTATATTTAAGAGGAAAAAATGGACTTGTCCATCCAAGTTTTAATACACATATATTAGATGACATTAAAAATGAATATACCAGAAATATGCTGTATCAAACTTTCTGTATAATACTTTACATTAATTCCCACAATCCCCCCTTTTGGTCTCTCTATAAAGAGACCAACTTACACAAGGCACTTGAAACATACCTACTGTCATTCTTTTCCACTGTGTCCGTCCCCCAAACATTGTATAAATCCATCCGAAGCTGGGATTTAGAGTACTTGAAACCTTTGAGAACAGAACACAACTGTCCATGGTAGTGAAGGAACCATCAGAGGTGGAACCTGAGTGCTAGAAAGCAGTCTCCTTGTGTGGTGAATCATCAGCCCCCCCCCCCCTCAGAGGAATACGCCAATAAGGGCAGCTGATAGGGAGGGGGAGATGCGGCTTTCCCTTCACTAGTGGAACTGATCAGAGAGAAGTAGACTCCTCTGCTGCCTCGACAAGTCCCCCAGCCCGCTGACAGCCGCTTCCGAGTAGTCTGCTGTAGGGATGTCTTCAGGGTCGTTCTCGTCCAGTCCACTGATGACAGCTTCCGAGTCGACTGCTGTATGGATGTCCTCAGGATCCTGCTCCTCGAGTCCACGGACGGCTGCTTCAGAGTCGACCTCCTCTGCGAGGGCCACGTCCATCCTGATGTCATCCCCGGTCCTAGCAGCTGGTTTCCCCGCTGCACACTGGCTCCCGTGGTACGAGCTGTCCCCCTTTCCTCCCACGCGGACGGCATGAGAGATCCGCTGGGTCACTCGGTCGGGGCCGGAGAGCCTGGGGTTGAGCCACTTTGTCCTGATGACCTTCAGCCAGACGAACTCCGCTGTGTCCGCCTCCTGCGTCTCGGGTCCCCCTTTTTGCATCACCAACCTGTGTGGAGAAATCTGATACAAATCCCTCAAGCCTACGCTCAGGGCTCCGGGGCCCTCCGCTGTTTGACCCACCACTGCGTAAGCCGCTTGGAGCCTGTTGGTGGGGTCTCTTAAAAACAACAGACGTCTGTGAACAGGTTTTCCAAATTAATTGTAGACCTCCTATCTGCCAGTGCAGCTTCAGAATCTTAATACTTGGCCTATGGCAACAAAACAAAACTCCAACATCTTTAGGTGAACCACATAACATATTTCAATAGCTCTGAATTTCTGACAAGCGTCTGTGTTATTCTTAATGAAATCCTTGAGAACCCATTTAAAATCTAAATATAATATGAACTGCTAATGTTTCTGGTAAAGAAACACACTAATGTTATGGATTGAAAAACAACCAAAATCATGATACTGTCAAAGTGAATGATTTCCTGGTGATACTGCTTCTACCTGTCAGTGCTTAGATATTATCAAGCTGAAAAAATTAATACAGAATTCCAACAAACTGTCATCAAATGTCTTTCTATTATGAATTTAGATGAAATGTATATCCCCATAATGACCTAAACAATAAAGTCTATGGCTTTTACTTCTTTACCAGGCTAGTTACATGATGTTGTCTAAATTAAATTCTGTCTTATTACATTATTATGTTTTAGCTTTAACTGTAATATGTTCTTTGTACATTTCAAACCTCAGTTACTTTAATACCTGTTGAAACATTACTCACCGTTCAACTTCTTCAATATTCCATTCTGGAATTACATCTCTCACAGTAGCCCCTTGGCCACTGATTCCATAATCCCTTATTACCCGTCGGGTCTGAATAGAGAGAGAGAGCACGCTTGTGAACTGTCAACTATATCATTTCCTTTTGGAGGGCATGCATAACACGCCATAACACCAGAGCCTCGCTGCGGGGAAACGTTGGCGCTGTTCCGAGTTTGTTCTAATCTGTCAAAATGACAGACTGCTTTCAGATTTTTCCGTCATTGTTAAATAAAATATTCGGTTAACGCGACCACTGCTGCCCCAGCAACATCAGTACCAAGCGAGAGAGTTTTTTCCAGAGCATATTGTAAATGCCCAAACATCCCAGTTTATAAATACCTGGAAATGTGGACATTCTCATATTCCTAAAAACCTGTCTGATGATGCTGAGTGAGTGACTAGTGAGTTTGAGTTGAGTTACTTGAAAAACTAAAGTGAAACTTGATTTATTTTATTGCAGGGTCTGATTATTAAATGTTTATTTGTGAGATGCAGTGGCACAAAGAAAATGCCTACTTTATTTGGTAGTACTATAGGTACAAAAACACTGGTTTTCTTGTTCCAGTCTGTTACTGTCACTTTGTTTTTGACACTTTAAAATACTGCTATCCTACTAAAATGCTCTACAAATCATTTTTATTATGTAATAAAGAAACATTTTCCGAGTAAAAAAATGTTTTATTGAAAAAAAAAAAATTGAATTTTTTTTTTTTCTTTATTATTCAATATCGCGATAAATACCGTACTGTGGACTTGTTATTGCGATATTATCGTACCGTGAGTTTTTGGTATCGTTACATCCCTATTATTCACAGTTTAATAATAATTAAAAACCAACAAAAAATATTTTATGTTTTGTGATAATTTTTTCTGCTGTACCGAAAACGTACCGAATTCTGAAAAAGAAAGGGCTGGGCTACATGAGGTGAATTGAGCAAACAAAAATACACAATAGGTGGGACTACGAAAGATAATGTGAAAATATAAAAACAAAGGCATTAATTAGGGCTGCAAAATGTCTCCCATTGTAATGGTGATTAGATGTTTAAATGCTAACACTTAACAGTTTGTTCTGACTGTGTTTCCTGTTTCCTGCAGACGTCCAGCAGCTGGTGGTGGTTAAAGAAGAGTTTCTCCCTGACCAGCAGGTGTGGAGCACATGTCTGGACCAGGAGGACCCAGAGCCCCCCCCACACATTAAGCAGGAACAGGAGGGAGAGCAGCTTCAGGAGCTGGAGGAGGCTGATATCACCAAGTCCACTTTCACTCCTGACCCTGTGAAGAGTGAAGATGATAAAGAGAAACCTCAGTCCTCTCAGCCTCATCAAAGACAAACTGAACACATGGAAACAGAAGCTGATGGAGATGACTGTCGAGGACCAAAACCAGCCAGGAACTCAGATCCAGAGAGCAGTTTACAACCAAAGACTGAGGACGACACTGAAGACTCTTCTGAACCTGACACTGAAGACTCTTCTGAACCTGACAATGAAGACATTGCAGATTGGAAGGAGACCAGAGAACCTGCATCAGGCTCAAACTCACTGGAAAATAGACAAGAATCTGTCAGTGATTCAAGCCGTAGTGCTGTAAAGAAACTATTTGGCTGCTCTATGTGTACGAAATCTTTTGCACTGATACAAAGTATAAATCGACACATGACAATCCACACAGGAGAGAAACCATTTAGCTGCTCAGTCTGTAATAAAGCTTTTTCACAGAATATACATTTAAAGTCACACATGAGAGTCCACACAGGAGAGAAAGCATACAGCTGCTCATTCTGTAAGAAAGCTTTTTCACTTAATATAAATGTAAAGGCACACATGAGAATCCACACAGGTGAGAAACCATTTAGCTGCTCAGTCTGTAAGAAAGCTTTTTCACAGAGTGGACATTTAAAGTCACACATGAGAGTCCACACAGGAGAGAAAGCCTTTAGCTGCAGTGTTTGTGACAAAAGATTTAAATGGGGTAATGGTTTCAAAGAACACAAGTGTGTTGGTCGTCAGTCCTCACGGCTTAATGAAATTCAAACTGAGGATAACGGAGAGGCAGAGCCTCCAATCAGCAGCTCAGCTGAACACATGGCAACAGAAGCTGATGGAGAGGACAATGAATAAGTCTTATGACAGTTCACACATGAGAAAAATCTGTCTGACTGGATTAACATTGTTGCACAACATTCATATAAGACTTAAATGAACTCCATCTTTATCAACAAAAGTAGACAATATGTTTAATGTTTTTGTCATGCTGATTTTCTGATGTATACGTTAACCACTGGCTGTTGATGAACCATTTTATTTTGTATTGAGGGCTCCAAGTTTCCAAGTTTGGTGTATTGTTCTTTATTTCTATATATTTTGTATCATTGCTATCTTGTTAATGAGCCCTGTTTTACATAAATGTACCTGATTGTGTTTGCTTCTGTAACTTTAAGGGAATACATTTTCCTATTTTGTATCCTGATGACATAATGCCGTTACATGTAATACGTTACTCCCTAAGCCTGATTTCACCCACCTGCAACCGATTTGCTAATAGTCAGTCACTAATGTTAATTTCTTCGACCCCTTGATTAGACTATTTCTTGTTTAATAATCATTACATCTCCTCAGGACCAAGTTCCCGTGTCCTGCCTTTCACCTGCTGATCACCCACTGCTCATTTAAGGTGGACTGACCTTTACAAGGGACAAGCTAGTCTTAATGTCTTAATGCAAATGTTTTGTAAAGTGATGCTAGACCAAGAACGTGCTGTTGGTTGTGTGCTCTCTGCAGGACGGAGTCTGTTCTCAAAGATTGTTGATGAAATGACAGTTTCACTCTGTTTGTGTTGTCCAAACAACGCCAACAGAGCAATACGTCTTCTTTCCAGCAGATGGCATACATGTTACATCATCCAGTTCAACTGTCATCCACATATTAATGATTCAAAACAGCAATGTGTAAGATATGTGTTTCATCCAAGCTTCCACTTCGTGCTCCGATGATGCTGAAAGTATCTGTTGTATGCTTTACCTGCTCTAGTAACAAAAGTGTAATTCACTGGACAGAGACAACAGATAGTGGATGGATCCAGAGGAGAACCAGAAGATAGTTTGTTTAGAGCCTTCAGGTTCTGAAAATGATCAGGGATAGAGCTAGAAAAAAACTCCAGAAACCTGAATAGAGCTAGAAGATAGCCAGTACAAAGCCAAGAGAGACCCAGTAGAAAGACAGGATGGAGCCAAAAGGGTTTGTATTATTTAATATTCAAGCTCTTCTCTTAAGATATTAGAACTTCCTATCTCAATATGTATCCTTTTATGGCAATTAAACCTTACATTTTTGCTGCCAATTATAGAGATTGTTTCACAGCTTTATCTTAAATATTTAGACTGTTTTCTTAACATTACATTGCATTGCATTTAGCTGACGCTTTTAACCAAAGCGACTTACAATAAGTACATACTCCCAGGAAGACACAACCCTGAAGAAAACAGAATCATATAAGTACATCAGGTATCATAGAGCCAAACATTTCAAGTGCTACTCAGCTGGCTATAGATAAGCCAGTCCTTTATTAGTATATAAGTGCCTTGTTAGTAATTCTATCGCTCGAAGTGGAGTCGAAAGAGATGAGTTTTCAGTCTGCGCCGGAAGATGTGCAGGCTTTCTGCTGTCCTGATGTCAATGGGGAGCTCATTCCACCATTTTGGAGCCAGGATAGCAAACCCACGTGTTTTTGCTGATGGGAACTTGGGTCCCCCTCGCAGCGAGGGTGCAGCGAGTCGTTTGGCTGATGCTGAGCGGAGTGCACGCGCTGGGGTGTACAGTTTAACCATGTCCTGGATGTAGGAAGGGCCAGATCCATTCGCAGCATGGTATGTAAGTACCAGTGTCTTTAAGTGGATTCTAGCAGTTACCGGGAGCCAGTGGAGGGAGCGGAGGAGCGGCGTGGTGTGGGAAAATTTTGGAAGGTTGAAGACCAGACGAGCCGCTGCATTCTGGATGAGCTGCAGAGGTCGGATGGCACATGCAGGTAGACCAGCCAGGAGGGAGTTGCAGTAGTCTAGGCGTGAGGTGACGAGAGCCTGGACCAGAACCTGGGTCAGCTGGGGACGAATCTTCCTGATGTTGTACAGCGTATATCTGCAGCAACGGGTTGTAGCAGCGATGTTTGCAGTGAAGGACAGGTTGTTATCTAGGGTCACACCCAGATTCCTTGCAGTCTGAGTCGGGGAAACAACAGAGGTGCCGATGTTGATTGTCAGGTCAAGAGTGGGACAATCTTTTCCCGGAAGGAAAAGCAGTTCAGTCTTGTCAAGGTTGAGCTTGAGGTGATGAGCAGACATCCACTGAGAGATGTCCGCTAGACAAGCAGAGATGCGTGCGACGACCTGGGTCTCTGTGCGGCGAAAGGACAGAATTAATTGGGTGTCGTCAGCATAGCAGTGGTATGAAAAACCATGCGGGCTAATGACTGATCCGAGCGAGTTTGTGTACAGGGAGAAGAGGAGGTGACCAAGAACAGAGCCCTGAGGGACCCCTGTAGTTAATTGACAAGGGTCGGACTCGGACCCTCTCCAAGTTACCCTGTAGGTACGGTCTTCGAGGTATGAGGTGAGGAGGGAAAGTGCAGAGCCTGAAACTCCAAGTTCTTGGAGAGTGCGAAGGAGGATCAGATGGTTCACCGTGTCGAATGCAGCTGACAGGTCCAACATGATGATGACAGAGGAGAGGGATGCTGCTCTGGCAGTGTGCAGTTCTTCAGTGACAGCAAGGAGGGCAGTTTCTGTGGAGTGACCTGCCTTGAAACCAGACTGGTGCGGATCCAGAAGGTTGTTGTGATGGAGATAACAGGAGAGTTGTTTAAAGACAGCGCGTTCAAGTGTTTTAGACAGGAACGGGAGGGGAGACACAGGCCTGTAGTTTATAACATCAGACGGGTTGAGAGTGGGTTTCTTTAGGAGAGGGTTTACTCTTGCCTCCTTGAGACTGTTTGGAAAGTGACCAGAAGTTAGAGAAGTGTTGATGAAATGGGTGAGAAACGGTAGAATATCAGGAGCGATAGTCTGAAGGAGGTTTGAAGGGATAGGGTCCAGAGGACAGGTGGTAGGGCGGGCAGAGGTAATGAGGGTAAGAACCTCACTTGGAGAGAGAGGGGAAAAGGAGGTCAGTGTGTGGGTGAAAGGAGGATCTGGTGACCCAGCGGTCAGTAAAGGTGAGTCAGAAAAAGAAGAGCGAATATCATCAACCTTTTTTTCAAAATGGTTAACAAAGTCGCTTGACAGAAGTGAGTAGGGGGAGGGGCTTTGGGAGGGTCCAAGAGGGTGGAGAAGATGGAAAATAGTTTTTTGGGATTGGAATAGGAAGATTGGACCTTATCTTGAAAGAAAGTGCTCTTTGCCTGAGAGATGGAGGCAGAGAAAGAGGAGAGGAGAACCTGATAGGTTAGGAGGTCGTCACGGTGTTTGGATTTCCACCGTTTCCGCTCTGCTGCCCGAAGGACGGTTCTATTAGCACGCAGTGCGTCATTTAGCCAGGGAGCAGGAGGGGACTGACGAGCCTGCCGAGATGTGAGAGGACAGAGAGAGTCCAGAGAGGATGAGAGAGTAGAGAGGAGAGTTTCTGCAGCAGAGTTTGGAGGCAGGAGTTGGAACGAGTCAGAGGAAGGGAGGGCTGAGAGCACCGATGAGGCTAAGGTAGAGGGGGAGAGGGAACGAAGGTTACGGCGGACAGGTGCAGGATGAGAAGAGATTAGTTTGTTATGTTTGGAAAGGGGTAGAGAGAACCTAGTTAGGATGCCACCTGGGCGCCTCCCTAGGGAGGTGTTCCAGGCACGTCCAGCTGGGAAGAGACCAAGGGGTAGACCTAGGACCAGGTGGAGGGATTATATCTCTTCGCTGGCCTGGGAGCGCCTTGGGACCCCCCAGTCAGAGCTGGTTGATGTCGCCAGGGAAAAGGAAGTTTGGGGCTCTCTGCTGGAACTGCTACCCCCGCGACCCGAACACGGATAAGCGGAAGAAGATGGATGGATGGATGGATGGAACTAAAGTCTGATTTAACACTTGATTATATTTCACATCATTCATCCAGATCTGTAAAGTAACTAAAGGTATTAAATACATGTAGTGGAGTAGAAGTACAAAGTAGCAAAAAATGGCATTTAAGCAGATTGTTAAAGGTGATTTAAACCTGAGAGCAGGATTAGCTGAAAGAGTCCTTGAAGATTATTGAAAAAAGTTAACAGCATTTAATTAAACAAATGATACGGTGATACAAATGGAATGTGCAAGAGTGGTGCGGCTCTCCGGTTCGCGTGGGGTGCCGCTGCCTCCTCCCAGCTGTTGTTTATAGCGTGGCCGGGGCAGAGAGAGAGCGTTTTTTCCTGTCCATCATATGTTATAGTCTATAGTCCTCTCCTATTGGCCGGTCTCGACGGGGGGCGGGTCTTCCTCCCGGGTTCGTTCCTCTTTGATTAATATCGCATCTAAGAACAGGATTTAGACGTTGTGTGTTTATTGTATAACTCCACAAGCCTTTACTCCTCATATTTCCTACAAGACCCATTTTCAAACAGTCTGTTCAGGGAGGAGGAAGGGTTTCACCAGCTGCTCTTAAACAGGGACCATAACACCGCGTTGTGAAATATAGTTATACATCTCCAGATGTGTAAAGAGATGTCCTTTATGTATTGAGAACATATTCCTACTTATGCTCAATACACTATTTGAAAAGCCTCTTGGATCAGCTGTAAAATGCTTTGTCACAAAGTTAAATAACAAGCCTCTGTGGTGACCACCTTTAATACACTGGGACATAATTCAATCATGGAACTACAGGTTGGGGGTATTGTTCCGCACGGACACTATTGCTTATTGTACCTCTTGTGTATATACTGTGTCCTCCTCCTTTTCTCTCTCTCTTGTTGTCCCGGGCTGCGACCCGACAACACCTCCTTAATAAAGTACCCTTCTGCACCTTCGATGCACCGCCTCCGACTCCCATATCTCCTGGCACTATATTGGTGACTCTGACACGTCTGGGAAGTTTCCGGGACGGAGCCGAACACGGCAAAAGGAACTCCGGTTCCTTTCTCGAAATGCCGGGGATTTTTTGGAGACGTCCGTGGCTGCCACCGGCACGCGGACTGAGGCTCTGCGTGCTCCGCAGATGGCTGGAGACGTTGCTCGCCGTTCCCGCATCGGGGGGACGATGCACGACCTGCTGGGTCGACCAGCAACCCCATGGCTACCTCATGGGGCTGTTTCTTCGGGGCGTGCGGCTGCACGTCCCAGCGGCGCTAGCTAACCACGACTAGCAGCTATCCACGTGGGGCTAACGACGGCTAGCAGCTATCCACGTGGGGCTAACGACGGCTAGCAGCTACCAATGGCTGCCAGCTAACGGCCTCAGCTAACGGCTAGCTGCTAACGGCTGGCTGCTAACGGCTATCGACCTTTTCGAGCGTTTCCTGGTGCCTGAGAGGAGGTTCGACCATGTCTGGTCGGCCTCGTGTGAACACTCTCACCTGTTTCACCACCTCGACGGCGGCTTCAGACGCCACTCACGCTCATCGACGCCTGGGTGGTGCACTCCTGGACCCCGTCTCGCCTCGGCGGTTTCGGACGTCCCCATGCCTTCACCGGCCCGTGGGTGGCGCGCTCCGGGACCCTGCCTGGCCTCTTCCCTCGCCTCGACGGTTTCGGACGTCCCCATGCCTTCACCGGCCCGTGGGTGGCGCGCTCCGGGACCTGTCTGGCCTCTTCCTTCGCCTCGGCGGTTTCGGACGTCCCCATGTCTTCATCGACCCGTGGGTGGCGCGCTTCGGGACCCTGCCTGGCCTCTCCTCTTACCGCGGCTCACGGTTCATCTCGACGGCGGCTCCGGACGGCGCCCCGTCTGGCCTCTCCCCTGTCCACGGCTCCTTCCTCCCGGGGATGCTGCTCCTGCCCCCCGGGGACCCTGCTCCTGCCCCCCGGGGACCCGGCTCTTTCCTCCCGGGGATGCTGCTCCTGCCCCCCGGGGACCCGGCTCTTTCCCCCCGAGGACTTTGTGCCCGCTGCCGTTGTGCCCTCGCCTGCGGCCGGGCAGCGCTCCTCCCTGCTGGGGACCGCCGGGATGTTCGCGCCGTCCCCGCCTCGCAGCACTGCGGCCCCCTTACGACGCCTACTGCGGCCCCGTTCCGGCCCGTCTTCCACCCCCGGTGAGGATGCCCTCGCCCTCGTTAGGGCCCCTACCCTCCCCTGCGGCCCCCTTCCGACGGCCCGTTCCATGGCCCGGCCCCACCCTCCTCGGACCCTGTGGTGCTTCCTCCCGGACGCGAGGATTTTTTTGCCCTGTTTGAATTCTGGGGGGGCTTGTGTGGTGACCACCTTTAATACACTGGGACATAATTCAATCATGGAACTACAGGTTGGGGGTATTGTTCCGCACGGACACTATTGCTTATTGTACCTCTTGTGTATATACTGTGTCCTCCTCCTTTTCTCTCTCTCTTGTTGTCCCGGGCTGCGACCCGACAACACCTCCTTAATAAAGTACCCTTCTGCACCTTCGATGCACCGCCTCCGACTCCCATATCTCCTGGCACTATACCTCAACAGTTCTTCCTCCACTCCCTCTTGGCAAACTACCACTGAGAGGTGGGACCACACTGTAAGAGAAGAGTTTCCATTTCCCGGAAATGAAAGCTGTTGTTTGTCTGAGCGACAGCAGAGCAGCAGCCGAGACACGTCTCTGTTTCTCTGAAGAAACACTCAACTGAATCCAGCAGCTTTTTCTCAACAACACAGCAGGACTCTGCAAACACTGGTGAGTACACTACAGACACATCACTAACTAAACATTTAGTCAAAGTTGTATTCATATAAAGAATACTAAACAATATAAATGTGTCAGTTAAGATATTAACCTCAATATTTACATTAGCAACAGCCAACAATACAATGTAAACTCTGGTTAAGTTGGGTTAGAGAGCATACAGTCAAAGCTAGCATTAGCTTATACTTATTTTCATATTTCCTGTATTTGAAAACATCTTTATAATTGTCTCTATTAAACAAAGTAGAATCTAAATATTAGATTTGTTCTGGACTGTTCAAAGCAGGAGATCTGGTGTTATGTTACAAGTTTTGCTTATAAAGGCATGATAATTAAATATTTCATCCTATATAATTTGTACAAACTGAGGTTAGTAGCCTTGAGCTTTGAACCTGTTTCTGTAGTAACTGCTGTCTGCCTTTTGAAGCTGATAACGTTTACTGTTTTTTAACAACTAGCATTAACTTCAGTGATGCTCAGCAGGAGGTTTCACTCCTCTGTTCAACAACGGCAAAATGCCCCAACAGTATTAGAGCGTACACATTGTGTTTCTTAGAGTTTAAACCGAATGCTGCTATGATTTTCCAGATTTAGTTATAATATTAACAAACAGAGAGATTTTTTTAACATTTAACAATAACAGTGAACTGCAAATTTGAGCAATCTTTCACCCTCCGCATAATCATGATACATCAGCAGAGTTCAGTATCACCATCTATTTGACTTATAGCAAACAGATACAAGAGATTCAATCATATATACATTACAGTTTTTGTGTTTTTCACACATTTTGTCCCCAGAGAGACATGTCTGCTGCCAGCTGTCTGCTAACTGAAGATCAGTTTCTGTGCTCCATCTGTCTGGATGTGTTCACTGATCCAGTCACCATACCATGTGGACACAACTTCTGTAAAGCCTGCATCTCTGAACACTGGGATAGAAATGTCCCGAGTCAGTGTCCCAACTGTAACAAGGTGTTCAACATAAAGCCTGAGCTGCTGGTCAACACTTTCATCTCTGAGATGGCTGCTCAGTTCAGACAGTCAGCTCAACAGAAAGCCAGCAGCAGCAGCTCAGAGCAACACGTTGTCAAACCAGTAGAAGTTCCCTGTGACGTCTGCACTGGAACCAGACTGAAGGCCCTGAAGTCCTGCCTGGTGTGTCTGGCCTCCTACTGTGAGACTCACCTGGAGCCTCACCTGAAAAATGCAGGCTTCAAAAGACATCAGCTGATCGACCCTGAGGAGAACCTGGAAAGCAGGATGTGTGTGAAGCACAACAAACTGCTGGAGCTGTTCTGTCAGACCGACCAGGTGTGTGTCTGCATGCTCTGCATTGTTTTAGACCACAAGACACATGATGTTGTTCCTCTGAAAGAAGAATATGAAGGAAAGAAGGCAGAGCTGGGGAAGACAGAGGCTGAAACTCAGCAGATGATCCAGAAGAGACGACTGAAGATTCAGGACATGAATCGCTCAGTAGAGCTCAGTAAGGAAGGAGCAGACAGAGAGATAGCAGATGGTGTTCAGGTCTTCACCGCTCTGAAGGAGTCTGTTGAGAGAAGCCAGGCCGAGCTCATCAACACCATCAAAGAGAAGCAGAGAGAGACAGAGGAACAGGCTGAAGGCTTCATCAAAGAGCTGGAACAGGAAGTCTCTGAGCTGAAGAAGAGAAGCTCTGAGGTGGAGCAGCTCTCACGCTCTGAAGACCAGCTCCACCTCCTCCAAAGCTTCACGTCCCTGAACGCTGCTCCACCCACCAAGAACTGGACAGAAGTCAGGGTCCGTCCACCTTCATATGAGGGGACTGTGAGGAGAGCTGTGACTCAGCTGGAGGAGACGCTCAGTAAACAGATGAAGAAGCTGCTCGGGGGGGAGCTGAAGAGGGTCCAGCAGTATGAGGTAGATGTGAATCTTGATCCTGATACAGCACATCCTGAACTCATCCTGTCTGATGATGGAAAACAAGTTAAACATGGTGATGTGAAGAAGAATCTCCAAAATAATCCAGAGAGATTTAATCATTGTGTCAATGTCTTAGCAAAGCAGAGTTTCTCTTCAGAAAGATTTTATTATGAGGTTCAGATTAAAGGGAAGACTGACTGGGATTTAGGAGTGGTCAGAGAGTCGATCAACAGGAAGGGAATCATCACACTGTCTCCTCAGAATGGTTACTGGACGATAAGGTTGAGGAATGAAAATGAGTACTCAGCATGTGCTGGTCCTTCAGTCCGTCTCTCTCTGAAGTCTCAGCCTGAGAAGGTGGGGGTGTTTGTGGATTATGAGAAGGGTCTGGTCTCCTTTCATGATGTTGATGCTGCAGCTCTGATCCACTCCTTCACTGGCTGCTGCTTCAAAGAGAAACTCTACCCACTCTTTGGTCCCGGTGTTAATGATGGTGGTAAAAACTCTGCCCCTCTGATCATCTCTCCTGTCAATCACACTGAGTAGAACAACCATTTGATTTTCTTCAGAAAGATTCACTCTCACTAAATGATGTACATGTCTTCAACTGGGGAAGTACATTGTACACATTGTTAATGTTTCAGAATCTGATCACATTTGGTTCTCCTTGATGAGACGCATAAAAACACATAAAATACTGATGAGTATGTTCTAATGTACTCTAGTTTATTCTACGGATTGCACTTCCTGCCGTCATGACTTGAAGTGATCAGAAAACTATTTAATCAGAAATAAACTTTTACCACTTCTTTATATATCAGGGGGACAAGAAAACTATTTATTGTCTCAGAATTGTGTTTTCAAAAAGTGTTTCATACTTGCAGACATTACTAGGGGAAGTATTGCAGTCCTTTTCATTAGTAAAATACTGTATATATATATATTTTTTTGTTTAATTTTCAATTGAGGGGAAAATTATGGGTCTCTGGTGTGTTTTAAAGAGGGAAGTTCAGGATTCATTATTGAATTACAGTATATTATTGGTACAACATTTCTTTATAGTTACTTGGAAAATCAACAATATCTGATCATTAAACATTAGGCTGCAGTGGTTTAACAAACGAGGGAAATTAAAATGTAACATCTCAGCTGTCTGTTGTGTTATGTTAATTGTATTTCGTCCACCTCTCTGCACACTGCTTGTAAAGTTTGAACAAAGCCTCAATGGATTAAAAAAAGGAACAAAGAATGTTATTTTTGTGTTTTTTTAAAATGTACTAACTGAAGTACAGTTTCCATTAGTTCTCAATTTAGGGAAAGTAGCTTAAAAACATGTACTTAACTATTTCAATTTCTACTTAACTACATTTGTCTGATAGATTTGGTTCTTCTGAAGCTTTATAAAATATTTAAAACCCTCTTGGATCAGCAGATCATAGATATTAAGATTGCTGTATATGTTTGTTAGAAATAAGGCCAACAACTGGTTAGCTTAGCTGAGCATAAAGACTGGAAATAGGGGAAGACAAAGCCAGCCTGTCCAAAGGTAACAACATCCACCTATCAGCAGCTCTGAATCCAGTTTGTTTAATCCATACCAAATCAGAGGAGTAAAAACATCAGACGTTTAACAGAGGATTATGGGTCGGACTATTTCTTGACTGGGACCGAAACAAGTTGCCAAATTTGTTTTTACATTTCAGTTTTCGTACAGAGATATATTAAGTACACTTAAATGTGTATTTCGTCACTCACTAATTCTCCGTTTTCCTAGTATATATGCTAAACTAAGCTAATCTAAGTGTCTGATGGCTGCAGCCTGTGTCAGTGAGAGCGGTCTGACTGGTTGGACTGCTTCTAATGATGATTATCTCATTCACCTTGAACACACTCCAGCACTGCCTGTACAGGTGAGACTAACTGACTGCAAATGTCCCGTCTGACTGGGAGATAAATAAAGGTTTTTTTAAATATCAAAATTGCATGAAATATGCTTGTAAAGTCTATGTTATTAATGCCCTGTTCATAAAATGGAGCTTATCATTTGAAATTAGGGGTGTAACGGTATCCGTATTCGTCCCG
Source organism: Harpagifer antarcticus (assembly GCA_902827135.1). NCBI lineage: Eukaryota > Metazoa > Chordata > Actinopteri > Perciformes > Harpagiferidae > Harpagifer > Harpagifer antarcticus. The sequence continues at coordinate 157,937 of CADEHL010000965.1, forward strand.
TACCGTCACGGTTCAGACGTCACGGTTCGGCACACGCAGTCACACAACGAATACGCTTTTTTTTTTACGAGTGGGAAAAAAGTCTTTCATTCAGGGCAGTATCCACTACACTATATATAATCCAGGGGGCGGTATTGCGCCTAAAAGCTGTTTGCCAGCCGCCCTTAAACGACAAATGAAGAACAATAAGAAACACAACAACAAAACGAACAAAATACAAGAAGAAGAAAAGTTAGTATGGCGATTTCAGATAGCACACAGGAGCTAGAACCCACCTGCTTCTTTTAAATCAGCTGTGTGGGAACATTTCGGGTTCCTTGTGGACTACAATAACGATTAAGTGTGTGAGTGGTGGATCGGACGAGGACGGTGTGTCGGCGTTGTTCTACAGCGGTGCGGTATGCTAATAGAAACACACGCCAAACATGCTAAATCATATCAGAAGGCATCACCCAGATTTGCCAATCACCGGAGCCCGGCAAAAGACAACAGCAGTTCAACAGCTGATTCCCGCTGTTTTTAAGAAGCCAAGAGACATGAGAGCCGAGAGACCAAAATAAATAACGGAAGCTTTTGGCATATGTTTTTCAACGACTTTACGCTCTTGAAACACTTTCTTATTATTTATTTTGTAATATTTTCAAGACATTCTTTTTAGTTGGACAGCTTGATGAAACCTTTTTGTTTGACATCAGCCATTATAGATAATATGGCCATCTGAGTGTGTGTGGTACTGTTTACTGTTTAATACAGTTAATTATTCAAAATGTCAGAGTTCTTTATTTTGAAACGGAAACTTGCTACTGTTCAAAAATAAATAACAACAAACCTGGAATTATGCATTTGAGACTTTTTTTTGCTGTACCGAACCGAGGTATGAACCGAACCGTGACTTCAGTGAACCTTTACAACCCTATTTGAAATGCAATGTCATTATTTCTAAAGAGGTGGATGGTGAACAATAAAAAAATAATTACAATTAAAAATGTTTAACTTACATCATGACTTTGTTTTTATTACAGTACACGTTTTCTGAAATAGATGTTATAATCCTTAACGCAATCATCAATAATCACTCTATACATCTGGCTATTGATGATATATGAACAAACCACTATTTTGATAAAAAAATTAAAAAGGCCTTGTATCGTGAATTTACATTTTGCAGTACACAGGTAATTAAGTTAAAAAAAATAGTAACTAATTCATATGACCACTTTTTGTTTAAACCAAAACTGACATGTATAAGTATGGAGGCCGACAGGGGCCAACGCACTTATTATAAACACGCTGCAGTTTCAAAATGATGCAAATATAAAAACACAAACCTGCCAATCCTTGAATCCTACTTAAAGGACAGAAACAACTTTGTTTCTATAGGTAAATACACATCTGAGTTGACAAATATGACATGTGGGGTACCTCAAGGCTCCATCTTGGGGCCTCTTCTCTTTAACATCTACATGCTACCACTGGCTCAGATAATGAAGAACAACAAAATAAGTTACCATAGCTATGCGGATGACACACACATTTACGTAACTATTTCACCAGGAGACTATGCTCCAATTCAAACACTGAGTAAGTGCATTAAACAAATCAATGACTGGATGTGTCAGAACTTTCTCCCAATAAACAAAGATAAAACTGAGGTAATGGTTTTTGGAGCCAAGGCAGAACGTATAAAAGTTAGCGCTGAGCTTCAGTCTGCAATGTTCAAAACAACAGATAAAGCCAGAAATCTAGGTGTAGTCATGGACTCTGACCTGAGTTTCAACAGTCACATTAAAACAGTTACTAAATCAGCCTACTATCACCTAAAGAACATATCTAGGATTAAAAGACTAATGTCCCAGCAGGATTTGGAAAAACTTGTCCCTGCTTTTATCTTTAGTAGACTCGACTACTGCAATGGTGTCTTCACAGGTCTCACTAAAAAATCTATTAGGAAGCTGCAGCTGATTCAGAACGCTGCTGCTCGAGTCCTCACTGACACTAAGAAAGTGGATCACATCACTCCTGTTCTGAAGTCTTTACACTGGCTTCCTGTGTGTCAAAGAATAGATTTCAAAATACTGCTGCTGGTTTATAAAGCTTTGAATGGTTTAGGCCCAAAATACATTTCTGACCTCCTGCTAAATGATGAACCATCCAGATCTCTCAGGTCTTCAGGGGCTGGTCAGCTTTCTGTCCCCAGAGTCAGAACTAAACATGGAGAAGCAGCGTTCAGTTATTATGCTCCATCTGGAACAAACTCCCAGAAACCTGCAAGTCCGCTGCAACTCTGACTACTTTTAAATCCAGCAAGAAGACTTTTTTTTTTGTCGCTGCTTTTAATTGAACTATTCATATCTTAGACTGCACTGTAACTTTTATCCATGTATTTCTTCTTTTAATGTTATTTTATTATCTTTTCTTTTTAATGACTGATTTTAAATGCCATTTTCTTAATGTCTTTCATTTTTTGTAAAGCACTTTGAATTGCCTTGTGTTGAAAGGTGCTATATAAATAAACTTGTCTTGCCTTGAAATATGGATAACTGGCTAGATGACATTCATATTCATACAACATAACAATCTTTAAAGATGGTCACTGTGTAGATGACACTGAGGATGATTGTGCAAGCTGTGTTTGAAATAGTATGTGACTCTAAATGTATTATATCAGTTCTTTTTTATTGGCATTTCTGAATTGAGGCGTACATTTGAAACTTCTCATTAAAGTAAATGCTGTTGCAAAGGATCTTCCATGTGAACTTTGAGGGTGTGTCGCCCCCTAGTGGACAGACGTATTCAAGTTTTGTACTGAAGATAGATTCTGAGGTACTTTATTTGACCTTGAATATGTTTTTTTGTATTAATTTGTCTTTTAAATAAAGTATACTGTAGTTGCATGAAGAAAATACCCTTTTGTTCATTCTCTCCATCGTCGTTCATTCATTAAAAGCAGAGCGTCTTTAAGCAACGACCTGCAGAGTGAACGCTTAATTTCAAACACCTTCTTTTGTCTTTGGATTAGTGCAGCCTCATATCCACTAACAGTGTCAGCGAGAAAGATGTGGAAAATCAGCTTCAATACCTTTTATTTCCTCGATTGGAGAGTTAATGTCCTCTTTGAGTTCTAGTCAACAAGACTAAGAGATAGAATAACTGATGCTGAAGCCAACACTCAATATGAAGTCAGATGGTGTGTGGGTGTGTGTGTGTGTGTGTGTGTGTGTGTGTGTGTGTGTGTGTGTGTGTGTGTGTGTGTGTGTGTGTGTGTGTGTGCAGCTGTGTGTGTGCAACTGATTGCAGTAAGACAGTCTCACCTTGATGCCAGGTGCTGTTTCCCATGAGAGAGAGTGGAGCGTGCCACAGGGGAAATTATACTCTTTTTTAAAGTCAGTAATTTATATTAAACAATATTTCTTAGCAAAGGAACTGTTAGCAAATTAGATTATAAATATTTTTATTTGTATTTAACCTTTATTTAACCAGATAAAAATCTCATGTACAATGCTGACCTGGCCAAGAAGGCAGCAACGTTACACATTCTTACACACAACACAGTAAGAAAGGTGCACTACTTATTACTGCAAGAGCAGCTGGTGGGAAGGACTTCAGACAACTTCCATTTAAAACAGGCTATAAGTGCCCTCAGTTCGAAAATGATATACTTTTGACTCGAAAACGATTATTTTGTCAGCTTCAGTTACTTGAATACAAGATCAACAAATGATTGATGATGATTTTTCATGGGTTTGTTTTTTTAAACTAAATAAGCTCCAGTTTTACCACCTGCGTAATTTAAGTAAAGAACATCTGCACGGACCAATAATCCAATAACATGAAATATACCTTTATGCATCAATATGTACTTTTGGTAAGTTACGTTGGTTTTAATGCTAATGGTTTGAAACACGGACACTAAAAAGCAGTACGAGTTTGAGTCCATACGTAAGAGATCTTTTACACATCCCCGTTCACCTCTTCTTCACACCTTTCGTCAAACTGAGGTAGTAGAATTTAAATGAAGGAACATTTTCTGAAGTACAAAGTGTTAACAAGTGCACAAACTACAAAATACACTTCATCGAACATGTTTGAAGATTTATTATCAACACACTTTCTCAGACTGTGCTATAAAGAGCAGGTTTGATGTGTAAAACTGGCCCCATGTCGTCAGGGTTTCCTCACCACCTGTTGGAACAGAAGACACACGTTAAAGACACACTTTCCTTTGACCTGAAAGCAGATGAATGAAGGGAACCCAGCGTGTGTTTTCTTACTTTTCAACATTTGTACAGCGTGTTCAGTCTGCTGATGTCGTTCCTGCTCATCTGATTGGCCGTGCCGAACTCAACGTTGGCATTTGGGATCGGCACCATGGTGGGCATATTGTTCCCGCTGAAGGCATACCTGGAAACATTTAGAGCACAGAGGCTTCATTATTATTAGATTGTATATTAAATATTTAGAAATCATTGAGACTCAAATGCTCCTAAGGCGGTGTTCACACGAGGCCGTAACGGAACCGCGGAAACGGACCCCGCAAACGTTAACGGGTCCCAAGGTGGATAGATCTGCAAACGGAACGCTCTGGGGGGTCAAACGGCTCCGTGTGTACGCCCTGTACGATCATTTTCTGATAACGATGAAGCCATAGCCCCGCCTCTCCCCACCTCTGCTGCTGCTTCTGACCATGCTACAGATGTTAGTGCAAAATCTACAGCTCCTCTACCACAACCATCAGCAACAAGTGGACCTGGAGAACTACATGAACTACATGTTGCTAAATCCACCGCGGGGCATAAACAGAAGGGCAACCATGCTCGGGGGTCTTCTTCGCTGCTTTTGGTGTAATTTGTGGCAGAAGTACAGCGCCACTTACAGGCCCGGCATATGTACTACAGCGTCTCCAGTGGTCTCGTGTGAACGGACACGTTAAATGAGGCGAATGCGTGTGACCGGAAGACCTTTTTGATAACGAATTCGGTCCGTTTGCGTTCCCGTGTAAATGGGGTCTAAAGGCTGTTACTTACCGAGCTAGTTATCAGCGTCGACAGATGTTGGGCCGTCGATGAAAGTCGTATCGCCCTACTCAGATTCGTGTGTACCGCACCATCGTGTCTTTTCGGCCGTGCCGACACCTTCCGCCGCCGATTCGACATGTTGAATCAGTAGGCCGTCGGCCAAGAAATCACTCCGATTGATTCAATCAAACGAATCAGTGCATGAGAAGCGAAACGGAAGTGAGGGACCCAAACAAACGATTAAGAAGGCAAATGTGAGATTTCATTGAACTCAAGCTCTCGACTCAGGTTCGGGAAAGCCCCGTGAGCTTCTCGCTGTAGAGTGAAAATGGAACGCGCATGCTATTTGTTGTTTGTTTCACGCAGTCTGTTCTTCTTCTCTCGGTGTATCACGCAGTCTGTCTTCCGGTTGTTGCCTCTTTTGAATGACGAATACACACAACCGCCGCCTGCTGGTAAGGAGAGTTATTGCCGCTCACGCATGTGCAGTTCGTTTGTGCTACTTGGCCGTTGGCTGAAGTCTTTGCGGTGTGTTCCAGTGCGACTCATGGCCGAGACGCAGGGACGTGAGGCGACATGAGGCGACATGAGGCGACGTGAGGCAACGTTCCGTCGGGATGTGTTCTTTGGTGTCACTTTTTTCTCAGAATTCAAACTCTTTAGCAGATTTGGACTTTCTTTTCAAAATTTCACTTTTTCACGATTATATATGTTTTTCATAATTAGATTTTTTTCTTTCTCAGAATAAAAAATGTACCCGAAAATATAAAATGCTTAATGTTACTCACCTGTCCAGGCTACCTGTAGTCCAAAGGTTTATTTTAAACTGATTTAAAATTGAGCTTTTTGAAACATATTTTGCTGTTTTTGGGTCCGAAGAAACACATTTGCACTTTTATTTCTTGGGCTCTCGTGACTGCAATTCAAGCCTCACTTCTGACTGCAACTCATTGTTTTGGGTGAACTGTTCCTTTGACTTATATCCATTAGTTTATAAATGATGATGAATGCTTGGTAACCTGTGGTACTGCATGACGGAGTTGTAGTCGTATGGTGTGTTCAGGTTCAGCGTGTTTATCTTGTCGAAGGCGTACGCCCAACCTGAGAGGAAGAGAATCACAGCGAGGTTCAGAAAACAGACATTTCAGGGAAATCACCAGAAGAAGACAGAATATTTTCTCATTAATGACCGCCTCGCTGCACATTATCCCCCTGTTATTACTGAACGTTTAGAGGTGACAGACCGGTCTGGATGTTCTCCCACAGGATGCGGATGTGATGGTCTCTGTCGGAGCGGCACTGCTCGTGGTTGAACCCGAGCGCGTGCAGCAGCTCGTGTTGAACCGTGCTGTGATACAGGCAGCCCTGCCGGTCCAGAGACACCGTCTGGGAGTAGCCCCGACGCCCCACGTACGAGTAGCAGCTGCAACACACACATTTTAAAGGTCTACTATCATGCAAAATGCACTTTTTCATGTCATTTGTACATAGAAAATAAAACTCTCTCTTTTCCTCCGTACCCAAATCTCTAAAAACGGGGGCTACAACGGAGAGGATCCAGATCTGCGTCCGATATGACGTAATATCGGAAATGTGGGCGGGCTTTACACCCACGGCCCTATCAGAAACGCTGCTATCAGAAACAATGCGTGACAGTTTTGGACGTAATATGGTCTTTGTTTACATTAGCAAGCATCGCTAACACTCAGAGCTAACCTGTACTGGAGAGAGCATGTGTAAAAAAGCAGGAAATAAAAAAAAAAGGATGCCTCAAAATAGTTCAATAGGAGACCTTTAAGAATCATAATCTGTTTTTTTACAAAGTAGGTTTACAAATACGAGGTTTACCCGCTGTCTGACTGGATGTTCAGGAAGTCTCTCTGGCTCGTGCGTCTGACGAAGCGAATACAGGAAACATCGTGGAAGGAAGTCAGGCCGCGCTCGATGATGGAGCGCTCACGAGACGCTGAGGAGAAAGAAACAAAGCAGCTGTGGTTCAATGGAGGTCAATGGAGGTCAATGGTCACAATCAGGTTCTTAGACTTTTCCTCAGAGGTGGGAGAAGTACTCAGATCTGTACTTGAGTAAAAGTAGAAGTACTCAGATCTTGTTCTTGAGTAAAAGTAGAAGTACTCAGGTCTTGGTCTTGAGTAAAAGTAGAAGTACTCAGATCTGTACTTGAGTAAAAGTAGAAGTACTCAGATCTTGTACTTGAGTAAAAGTAGAAGTACTCAGATCTTGTTCTTGAGTAAAAGTAGAAGTACTCAGATCTTGTACTTGAGTAAAAGTAGAAGTACTTAGATCTTGTACTTGAGTAAAAGTAGAAGTACTCAGATCTTGTACTTGAGTAAAAGTAGAAGTACTTAGATCTTGTACTTGAGTAAAAGTAGAAGTACTCAGGTCTTGTACTTGAGTAAAAGTAGAAGTACCAGAGTGTAGGAATACTCTGTGAAAGTAGGAAAGTATTCTCATCAAAATATAGTGAAAGACAGTGAAAGTAGTCGTTGTGCAGATTGGTCCATTTCAGAATAATATATATGATATGTTTTTTAATGATTGATCATGAAAGTGTTCTCAAAGCTGGTGAAGGTGCAGCTAGTCTGAAGTACTTTGTAGACTGCAGGGTAGCTGGTGGATTTACTCCAGGTGGAACTAAAGTCTGATTCAACACTTGATTAGATTTCACATCATTCATCCAGATCTGTGAAGTAAAGGTATTAAATACATGTAGTGGAGTAAAAGTACACCATGTACCTCTCCACTGAAGTGGAGCAGAAGTACAAAGTAGCAACAAATGGAAATACTAAAGTACAAGTTCCTCAAAATTGTGCTTGAATACAGTACTTGAGTAAATCTATTTAGTTATTTCCCACCTCTGCTTCTCCTTTGCAGATAAAACTTGATTTAGTCTCGTACCGTAGTGCGAGGCGATGACATACGGCACGTAGATCTTGCCATCGCCAGATTTCGCCCACATGCAGCTGGCGGAAGTGCAGGGGTCAGCGTTCCTCTCGCTCTCTCTGTCGTACGCAATGTCATCCATAACGAGGGGTTCCTTATCTGTGCGCACTGCAGGAGGACAGGAATACAATATAATATAAGTATAAATAATATAATCGCAGGATCTAGCAGTGAGGAACGAAGTATACGCATATAAATACACACAATACCATTTTTAAATGAATTAAAATAAAAGTAAAATTACACATTTAAGTATTATTTTAATAAAAAACATTAGTAGGGATGCATTAATGGGAAGGTAGCATTCACAATTAGCAGATGTAAAAAGTAAAATATACATATCAACACTAGAAAGATGTCTATATCTAAAACAGCTCCAAAAGCCGTTTGGGACAGAGAGTGAATACACAGACTTTACAGAGGTGCTGTGAGGAACCAATGTGAGTTTGGAACATTGCCGAAGCAGCGGTAATTAAAGTTTCAAAGTCTCAAAATGCTACAACTACTGTCACAAACTGGATGAATGTGAAGTATGTTGTTAAAGGAGGATGAAAGCGTAATCAAGGACACTATGGAGTGACTTTGATGGTTATTGGACTCAGGATGAATTCAGTTGGATTCCCGCTGCATGAAGAAATTAACGGCGGAAGTGGAAACAATTCACAAAGGGATTAAGCTGTTTAAAACACATGCTCAAAGGAAGCCGGGTTTTGCCGATGTGTTTCTGTGGATTCAAAAGTCGTAAATAATCTACAAAATGGAGGAGAGCGATCTGATCGGAGCAACTGACAAATAATCCAATTGAAACCGGCATGGACAATGACTGTGTTAAAAATGTGCTTATCCAGAAAAGCCCGGTTTGGACACTTTACGGGCAGAAGAAACATTTCTATAGAAAGAATTATACATTTCTGTCTTTGTATGCCATAGCTACTAACTTGAATTTTTATTCAAATTAATTAATCAATTATTTTTTACATTGTATTGTAATGACGAGACAAGGCTTTTAGTGACAATCATGTATTGCCTTACAATTATATGTAAAACAATAAAAAAAAAAAAAGTCTAAATCTGATATTTGGCCTCAAATCATCTGAGGCCTGGCGCCCCCCTGCGATCTTTACGTCCCCCCCCCCCCCCCCCCCCCCCCCAAGGTTGGGAACCACTGATTTAGGTCATATAATATAAAATAAATGTATCCGATAATGGACCAAAACGTCTTAAAAAATAAATCACAGTTCTATTATATTTACAATATTAGCTCAAGCTAAAGCAGTTACATCTTGGGTCCAAGGACAGAAACAAACCTGAGATCTCGACATAAAGTCCAACCTCCGGAAATCTGTTCTCATTTCCCATTATATTGATTTCTATGTTTTGTATTGCATTTTTTGATCAGTACCTGAAAATGTATTATAATGGAGTCCTGTTTCATCTTGTTCTCATTATGTCCCTGCATGTTTACACATTATTTTATTCACTTTGTAATTGTATGGATGGACTTTGTAACATGTGTCCAGGGTTTCTGGCACATTTAGAAATGTTTATTAATGTATAATCTACTTCTAAAATAAAAATAGATAAATGTGCATGTTGACTTACCCACATCCTTGTTGGCCCTCCACAGGAGCTCAGAGACAGACAGCTCCTGGATCAGAGAGAAAAGACTGATAGTTAGTAAATACAAAGTTTAATATATATGTATAATGTATATGAAGCAATGATTAAATGTCCTTTTACAGAAGCTGCAGGAAGATCCTCCTTTGAATGCACAATTTTCGTTGTCCCGTTAATCTAAACGTACTTTCTAAATGTCTATTATTTGCTATTTTTAAGTTTGTTTTTATGTCTTTGAAACTGTATTCTATGTGATATATTGTGTGAATATTTTAACAGATGTCTACTGTGAAGCACTTTGAACCGCAATTCTTGTATGAAAGGTGCTTTACAAATAAAGAGTATTATTATTAAAGCTCCCCAGAGAGAAAAGACTGCTCATTAGTAAATACAAAGTTAAATATATACATAATATATATATGTATAATGTATATATGTGAAGCACTGATTACATGTCGTTTTACAGAAGCTTGGTTGGGTGCAGGACGATTTCTGAGAGAAAAACTCTTCATGTTGGAACGATCTTAAAGGGGACCTATCATGCAAAATGCACTTTGTGATGTCTTCTCTCCATCACCATGTGTCCCCGGTGTGTCGGGGAACTCACGCAGCGTCAGAAAATAAACCCTCTCTCTTTTCCTCCGTACCCAAATCTCTAAAAACGGGGAACAACGGAGCTGATCCAGATTTGCGTCCGATATGACGTAATATCTGAAATGTGGACCCACGGCCCTATCAGAAAGTTGCTATCAGAAACAATGCCCGACTGTTTTGGACGCAATATGGTCGGTGTTTACATTAGCATCGCTAACACTCAGAGCTAACCTGTACTGGAGAGCATGTGTGTGAAGAAGCAGGAAGTAAAAAGGAACTCACCTTGTGGTATAACCGGCAAGAGAGAAAGCCTTTGAGCTCCAGACTGTTTCAGATCCTTGATAATCCATGATATGGCGTTTCATCACGGCAGCATTTAGTTTAGACGGTAGCTGCCGGGTCCCGCATGAGCTCAGACCCCTCCTCTCTAAAGCTTTATCCCCAAATCAGCACTTTTGAAACAGGAAGTGAAATCGAGGGATGTGAGGCGTGGCTAGAATCTGTTTGGTATTTTGAGCAAAACACTTCACAGACATGTTTTTTATATATTTTAATATATCTGAGACCTATGCTGTTGCCTAAAAATAGCGTGATAGGTGACCTTTAAGTATTTTTAACAAAAAGCTGTTATTTAGTATAATCATTTTGTAAATGGAGAACAAATCTATATATTCTTTTGCAGTATTTTTTAGCTGTTAGACAGTGTTGAAGTTTACTAAAAAACAAAAGTGACATGGATAAGTGGAGGCCGACAGGTGCACGTGAAGAATCATCTTTACCATCCTCACAACTCATTGTGATCAAAGTCTTAGATTTTGGATTTCGTTATACGACAGATCTTCTAGGTTTTGAAGGATGCAATTCAGAAAAAGTAAATTTCTATTAATTACTTCTGTAGTCTGTATTATATGTCCTTATATTCCTGTATTTAATAGAGATTTTACATTCAAATTATTCAGTATTCCTTCATGTTGTATTATTCAGACTCTCTAGTGATGTATGTATTTCTATTGTGAATGTGCTATCTATCTTTCTCCCATTAAGTCATTATTTTATCTTCACTTATTATTAAATCAATGTTTTTGTACCAAATAAAAGTGTTAAGTTTGATTATGTACCATCTAGTTTTCACAGGGGTCGTGAAAAACAATAATGCAAGCACAATTTGAAAGAAAATGGCTAAAAAATAACATTTAAGCCCCATATAATCCTAATATTAAAACTGTTGTTCTAGTTAAATCCAGATATCAAAATGCTCCTCGCCTGTTCCTAATCGTGTGTCTGAGGCTCTGGGAATGTAGGGAATTACTTTCGTAGTTGTTATTGTTTGTTTGTACATACAATCAGCAGAGATGGGGTCGTTACTAAAAAAAAGTAATATATTACACTACTTCGTTACTCTCTACATAAAGTAACTAGTTACTTTACTCGCAGGGCCGGCCCGCCCCTCCCTACAGGCAGATCACGGCGCACCTACAGTGTAAGCGCGCCACAGTTTTGCCTCTGCGAGACTCCACTTGCACCCTCAATTACTATTGCATTAAGGAAGACATAACACAAGTCTTTCTTTTGATATGCTCTAATTAATGAAACCAGTTCAAGACGCATTATTCTTATCATTCTTTATGAGCGCAGTAACGGTAAGGTATCTAATTACTTATTTATTTAGTATTCCATAACTTAGTAACAGAGATGGTCAAACTAAAGAGGTAGAGACATGGCAGAATTCCTACAATGAAGCGGGACATTGAACTGTTCACCCGTGAGAGGGCGATCAACAAGCGGCCCGTTGAGGGAGTTTACAGATGAAAAGACTCGGCCATGTTTACGCATCACTGCACGTGGAGATGTGGTCTCGCGCAGATTACATCGGCCTACATGTATATAAACCTGCGCCGGAAACCCCTCTTGTCTGTCAGTGAGTGTGATTATTCTATAAAAGTAACGAAGTAACGCGTGTCGGGGGAATGTTAGTAACTGTAGTGTGATTACTGAATTATACACTACTCCGTTACCGACTTAAGTAATATTATTACAGTAACGCGTTACACCCAACTCTGACAATCAGTACAGACCACTGTCTCATTTCATTTGTATGCATATATGTTGCTTTCCATCTCTAAATGGCAAACACTGTTTATCCCAGGGGGTCCACACTTTCCCCCCCGAGGGCCACATACAGAGAAATATACGAAGGGCTGGGCCTCTCGATAGCGACAAGGTTTATCACCTCATAGGTTCAGTTATCAGTCAGCAAACTCAATCAAATGTAGGTAAAGAATGTGAGTGTTGGCAGCTCACCCCTTAAAGCAGAAGAGTGATTACAATAAGGAGAAATATGAAGGGTGTAGTGCAAGCTGGTTATGGAAATAAGTCATTGGGCGTTTTCTTTATCAACTAGGATATGTTAGAACACGTTTCCAACTTTAATTGATGGAATATATTTGAAAAGTGGTCTTATTATAGTTGACATCTTAGATTCATCTTCTCATTACAGACACATGCACTTCCTAACATTCGGTCTATAATGTATTGTCTCTTGGATTTACACACGGCATCTATTGCACGTCCGTCCGTCCTGGGAGAGGGATCCCTCCTCTGTTGCTCTCCCTGAGCTTTCTCCCATGTTCCCTTTAAACTGTGGGTTTTCTCTGGAAGTGTTTCCTTGTACGATGTGAGGGTCTAAGGACAGAGGGTCTAAGGACAGAGGGTCTAAGGACAGAGGGTGTCGTTTTTCTCATACTGATATTCTGAACAATCTGTGCTGTTGTATTTGCTGTAAAGTGTCTCTACTGTAGGCTATTTTTATTATATGTACAGCACTTTGGCTCCACCAACAATCGGTTATAAATGTGCTATATAAATAAAACTTGATTTGATTAACACTGTAGTTTATTTTAAACAGACGTAAAATATAAGACAAGCACACATTTCTGATATTCATTCACTTTTAGCATTTGCTGACGGCCGATTAAAAGTGGGCAACGGGCCGCATTTGGCCCCCGGGTCGTAGTTTGGACACCCCTGGTTTATGCATTGTCGAAACGGGATACAAATATTTTAGATCAGAAATGAAATAATAAAACGTTGGATACAAGTCCAGATATGAAAAAGCTCCTCACCTGCTCTTCAGCGCGGCTGCAGTCGGAGAGCGCGAGGAAGACGAGGATAGCGCACGTGAAGAGAGACATGTTTCAAGTGAACAACACACACCTGAGCCTGCTGCTTTTAAAGCCGGCAGCATATTATATAACAGCTGAGGAAAACACACTCAGCGAAAAGTCACTTTGGCGCGAAAACTGGCACCCTGTGAGAGCGCGCACAGCTGTGTCTATAGAGCACGAGCCGTCTTATGCTTCGTAACTGAAACACGTGTTCATTTGTCTGGTTTCAATTTCAATAATCTGTTGCATTATTACAGGATTCTGTTTTGCTGGAAAAATCTAAATAGAGATTATTTCACAATTTATCATTTCAAATTCTGACTTTTTATTTTACAACAATATCTTTGATTGGAGGTTTATTATATGTATCCCCCGGCAACCTAACCTTTACCTCAATCAAGTTCAGAGGACACATTATAACCACAGAAAGTAAACAAGCAGCCGTGACATAAACATTTATTCAGACATCAATAAGAGCAAGACAATAAAAGTACAATCCGGTGCAGAAACACCTTTGAATATTTTCTCCATTTAAACCATAATACTCCGTTAAGGCTTTGCTGATAAAAACTTTAGGGGTCATTTTACTAAACTATAATAATTAAGAGTCCAGTTTATGGAAGATCCCGAGGAGGAGGAGGAGGATCAGAAGGAGAGGTTGATGAGCGGAGCGTGGTTCTCCCTCTTGTCTTCAGGACTCCACTTGATGAGCGGAGAGGTCAGGTCGATCAGCTGCAGGAAAATAAAGAAATATAAACACAGGTTGAGAGAAAACACTATTTAAAGATTGTTGACGCAGCTTTGGGACTATGCCTCAAAGCTATGCAACAAAATGCCTCTAGTCATCAGGGACTCGACACACATTTACAATTTAGCCTTTTAGGAAGCTAACTCCTGCTACCTCTTAAAACCCTTTCTATACATCTTAAGACCTCATCGCCACTTTGAGTTTTAACCGGTTACCTTGGCGACACACTTCACCTCACATTGACTATATACAGTATTGATTGTCCTTCCTCCTTATCTTCCAACCATTTGGACGCAGACTTGCATTTCCCCATAACGATGTTGCTTAACAACCGGCGTAAACGGAGCTTCGTGCTATCAAGCAGTGAGCGTGCGATGTCCTGTTCAGACGACGTCAAACCCAACGGGATGCCATCAATAAACTACAGAATCACACTACACACCTACGCCATGATTACATTCAGGCAGACTGTAGAACACAACCTCTTTGGACCATTTATATACTTATTGAAAACAAGCTACTAAATGTAAGACCTTGGAAAATGCTTTTTAAATAGCCTTAATTTTCACTAAATTGATTTATCAACTTTTAAGACCCGCGGACCCCCTGGTTTATGAATATTCTTTGCTCTATTTAAGTTTGTTTTATGTCTTGTACTTGTAACTGTATTCTATGTGATATATTCTGTGAGTATTTTAGGAGATGTCTACCATCTACACTTTGAACTGCAAGTGAAAAATATACAAATAAAAATTATTAAAGCTCCCCTGAAGAGATATTTTAAAACAAAATAATAATTTGTGCCGGATGTTTTTTTAAAAACACAGAAGTAACGCATAAAAAAATGCTTTAAAATTACATTGACTTTGTTTCACGACTCAAACGGTCGCTTCTTAGGTTATTTTATTTCAGTTATTTATACAACTCAAATACATATATCTAAAAAAGAAAACACAGCAGGCTAATCAGATTCTCTGGCTTTACTATTTATAGCTAGGTGTGTGCAGTGCTGCCCCTGGCCTAACGGGGCCCATGTGAAATGTTGCCCGAGGCCCTAAACGTAATGTGTGTTTACATTATAGGTTTTGTGTTTGTGGATATCATATTGTAACGGGATGTGTCGGAGTAGCACTTAATGGAGTTGGGCTCAAAGAGAGGACATGTTCCTGCACATGTATCTTGAGTTTGTTTCTTCGTGGTTCTTATTGTGAGTCTCTTTGGATAAAAGCGTCCGCTAAAGGCAACGTGCGAGGACCTGAGAGTTGGAGCAGGACTTGCTGCTGGTGCGGATCAGCTCGGGGGTGTTGCTCAGGTCGATGAGCATCTTCTCCTGAGGGAGCAGCGTCGGAGCGGGGAGATCCAGGAGGAGGAACTGAGGAGAGAAACAAGAAGTGAACTCTCAGACACTCATTGGTTGCCACACAGAAGAAATGTTGAGTTATGTGAGGTGTGGGTTTTATTTTTGCGTGACCTCTGACCTCCTGTGTCTTGTGGTGGCTCTCCTCTTTAGTTTCAGTTTCGATCAGGTTCCTGCATGGCTCTGATTGGCTCTCAATCTGTGCTGCAGGAACTGTAGTCTCCGATTGGCTCTCACTCGGTGCCGCAGGAACTGTGCTCTCCGATTGGCTCTCACTCAGTGCTGCAGGAACTGTGCTCTCCGATTGGCTCTCACTCAGTGCTGCAGGATCTGTGCTCTCTGATTGGCTCTCAATCCGTGCTGCAGGATCTGTGCTCTCGGATTGGCTGTGACTCTGTGCTGCAGGAACTGTACACTCTGATAGGCTCTCACTCAGTGCTGCAGGATCTGTGCTCTCTGATTGGCTCTCAATCCGTGCTGCAGGATCTGTGCTCTCTGATTGGACCTCAATCCGTGCTCCAGCCTCTGTGCTCTCGGATTGGTCGGGCTGTGGTGAGCTGCTGGGCGGGGCAGCAGGAAGCTCTTCCTCCTCCAGGCAGAAGGGTTGGATGACGGGCATTTCAACAGGCTCCGCCTCCTGCATCTCCACAGGGGCGGGGCTACAGAAACCAAAAACAAACCACTGAATGAGTCCGAAGATATTTAATGTTTTGGCATGTAATGATATATATATATATTTCACAAGGGATATTCCTATTGGTCAACGGCAGCCTTACCAGCAGCTCCTGTCCCTCCTGGTGGAGGAGGGTGTGTGGGCGGGGTCAGAGCCGGGGTTGGACGGCGGTCTGCTGGCCCGGCTCTTGGTGGTGGGCGTGGGGATGGAGGACATCCTGCGCTTCACGGGGGTCGGGAGGGCGGAGGGACGTTGAGGTTTCACCTGCAGCGACCTGACAGCAGGGGGCGTCAGAGGGCCTGAGGGCTTCTGGAGACTACAGGAGAAGAAGGAGAGGGACATCATTAATGATCTGCCCAGGGTTCCTGCAGGTTTCACCAACTCAAATGTAAGACTTTTTAGCTGGGTGTTCTCCGATAAGGGGCCGGGGGAAACAAAGTTAGTGATTACTGGTTCCATGTTGATTTATTTCCATACAGATTGTTGGGGGGGGAACTGAAAGCCTCTTACCGTACTGGTTACTTTGCAGCCCGGACATTTCCCTCAAAACACATTTAGACGCGATCTCAACACAGAAGTACCTTTCAAGACCTTCTAAATCATATTTAATAATGCATTTTATTTATATAGCGCTTTTCACAACTCAAAGACGCTTAAGACTTTGTAAGACCCCGCGGGAACCCTGACTGCCAGAAGGGAAGTTAAATGAACCTTAAAAAAAACGACTTCAGATCTAGACTCAGCTCGGGCTGTGGGATTATGGCAAACCATAATCACGATTATTTTTGTCAATAATTGATATCACGATTATTAAATACGATTATCCATTTACTTTGAAAACATCCATTGATTGAAAAAGAAAATGTGAACAGTTGAATACCCTGAACTTCAAGTATAACTCAAATGAAAAACCAATACAAAAAAATAAATCGTTTTATTTGGATTACGTTGTTTTCGTAATCGTTGCAAGCCAAAATCGAGATTAAAATACGATTAATCGCACAGCCCTAGACTCAGCAGGACAGAAGTATTTAGCGCCACCTACCTGTCCACGCTGCTCACTGACGTCAGCGCCTTTGGCTTCAACATCTTTGAGACGTCTGGAGCTAAAACAACAACACAATGAGATTATTCTGTTTCACAAAGACTTTCTTTTATTTGAACAAAGACGTTTAAATTCAAGCCAATTATTTCTAAAAAGGTAAGGACCGGAGACTTTAGTCCTAACCTTTCTAAAGTCAAACATTAAGGGTGTCTTTATTCACCACAGGGAGGTTCTGTGGCGGTAGAACAGAAAGTGCTGCAGCTTTGAACTCTGCATTTGGTCTCATGCAGTCATTTTGATGACTTTATTACAGTTCTGTTAAATGTCAAAACATATAAGAAGAGGGAGTGGAAAATGGAATAGGTCGATACATCTGCTAAATAATGCGCAGCATAAAGTCTGCTCTTGGTGGTTAGCTTGCTTTGAAGCGGCCCTGCTATGCTCTTTGGGGGCTTGCTCCTTCCAGTAGTGTGTTATACAGGTTTGTGTGCATGGAAATATTCTGCTAAAAGGCTAGAATCCCCGTGTTCCCTCCAGAGCAGACTGGGCTCTGGTTTCAGACAGAGGGTGAAAAGAGGTGCTGCAACACAGGCAGTATGAGATTGATTGTTGTGCTTTTATTTATGTCTTAATGTGTGCATATGTATAAATGAGTCTTTTGATTGTGTGTGTGTGTGTGTGTGTATATATATATATATATATATATATATATATATAGAGGATATTAGGGCTGTCCTGAATACCATTTTTCGGGCTCCGGATATTCGGTAGTAATCGGCAGCGAACCGCTCCAACACGTGTATTTCGGTTTATTCACGGCATTCATTTTGTTATTCTACAGTATTGTTGTTTTCTAGTTATTTGTTAATGTAACCCAATTTGTGTTCTTTGAAATTGAAAAGGATATCGCATTGTGTTTGTTACTTTCGTTGCAGTTGTATATGTCTTAAGTGTAATTTGGCTTGGCTTCCTATTTATGGACATGCTTTTATTTTGAAGGAGAGGTAGCACTGTTGACAGGAAGTTGTTGTTGCTATGGAAACAACGTGATGGAGATTAACGGAGAAAAGTAATATCTACATATAAAGACGGAGAAAGTAAACGATAACGTGTATGGTTAAGTGTTAGCACCCCCCGAAGAGGCGCAAGCTCTTACATTGATATTGGAGATTTCAATAAATTAAATTTTCAAAAAAAACGGGAAAAAAAAAACGAATAACGAAATTGAAACCCGAATAGTACTCCAACGAACGAATATTCGGATACAGCCCTAGAGGATATACATATTGTTATATATATATATATTTGTATTCAGGATTGAGGTATTTCGATCTCTATATACTTGTACACACAAACTGAAAGATTGACAATAAAGTTGACTTTGACTGATGCTCCTATTAAAACTCCTCTCACTGTCTGCATTGCGGACTCCTCTGAATCCTCCGCCTGGTGTCAGAAGGACGAGCGCCTCAGGTCTGGATCTGCTTGTCAGAGCGCTCAGGGGCCGGGTGCTCTTCTCCAACCCTCTCTTAACGGGGGTCAGCTGCACCGGCGTGGAATCGGACCTCTTCAGCGGCTTGGATCTGCCCACTTTGACGGGCTCCACCTCGGGCAGCTTCCTGTTCTGCAGAGACATCGAGCGGCGGCAAGCGATGGTGGAGGAAGATGTTTGCTGCGTGTTGACGGTGGAGCGACGAGGGCGGCTCTGATTGGCCGGTCTGCTGGGGGCGGGGCCGCTCAGAGAGGAGTTCAGTTTACCTGAGAGGAGACACAACAACAGGGTTACAGTCGGATAGTATTTGTCCTCGCAGGAAGGCTTTTAACAGAGAAATGAACCTGAAATGGCAGCCATGATAAGAGCTGTTCGGTTTCTCTAACCGATACGGAAAGAGTTTTAGGCTTTATGCAGGAATCCTGAAGTCAAATGTAAAACCTTTTTTAAGACCCTTTCCATACATCTTAAGACCTCGTCGCCACTTGGAGTTTTAACCGGTTACCTTGGCGACACGCTTTACCTCACATTGACTATATGCAGTATTGATTGTCCTTCCTCCTTATCTTCCAACTATTTGGACGCAGACTTGCATTTCCCCGTAACGATGTTGCATAGCAACCGGCGTAAACGGAGCTTCGCGCTATCAAGCAGTGAGCGTGCGATGTCCTGTTCAGATGACGTCAAACCCAACGGGATGCCATCAATAAACTACACAGAATCACACTACACACCTACGCCATGATTACATTCAGGCAGACTGTAGAATACAACCTCTCTGGACCATTTATATACTCATTGACAACAAGCTACAAAATGTAAGACCTTGGAAAATGCCGTGTAATAGCCTTAATTTTCGCTAAATTGATTTATCAACTGTTAATACTTTTTAAGACACCCTGTCCTTCAAAAAAGTTACTGTGCTTATTAAGCATTTTACAACTTATTTCATAACTTGCTTAAGTGCTTATATGTTTTGGGGAGCTGTCAAATCTTGTTCAAATGAGGTCATTTAAAGAGCATTTCATGGCGTTTCCCAGGCTTTAATTAGCTCAACATGTTTGAATGGAAGTTTCAGTTTCATACTAATTCATGTTGATTAATACGAGTGGACAAGAGGGTAAGCAACGTTTCCTTTTACATTTAAATTCCAACCTTGGAAATGAAGACATGTATTTGTCTGTTTATAAAGCCAGCAGGAAAGACCGTGATGAGAGAGCGCAGGGGAAAGTATTTAGAAACTCTGTCGTTAGTCCATCTTGGAGAAATGGTTGTATCCCCACCCAGACGTACGTAACTTGTCATCTGCTGCTGCTTTTGAACAGGAGTGAGACCGTATTTTCTTCTCGTTAGCTTGAGTTATATGTTCCTAAAGGAAACGATCAAAGGGTGTCGTTTCTAAACCAAGAGGTATGTTGTCATTTAATGTTTTCCTCCCATCTCCCATTATCAGTGCAGTCTCTTTCTGCCCTGAGGAATTCTCTTTCACGTTTTTCCTTAACCCCATGGCGTTTTCTTTACTTAGTTTAACCCTTATGTTGTGTTCGGGGGTCCCGTGACCCGTTTCAAGTTAAAATGATATAATAACTACGCTGTTTTTTTTTTTATCTGATCAAGGCTCCATGATATCCACAACTGCTATATCAACACTGCAACACTGATTTTGACCATTTTAGCCAAGTCTGAAGGTCTCTAAAAGTGTAATTTGGTGTTGGGGTCTAGGGAGGCCCAGTAGAATTGTTTTGGGTGACTCGAGGTCAAATTTGGCCCAATCAAGATCCATCTTTGACTTTAGATGCCCCTCCCCCCTAGCCCCGCCCCCTTCATCCACTGTAACAATCATTTTTCGCAACATGCACCCAGTCTCCCCTCCCCCGACGGGAACTCCACCTTTCTCAAAGAATATGTACACCAACACTTGAACCTGAACACGTGTGCAATATGTGGGTCAAAATGGACCCGCGAACACCATGGTAACCGCTTTTGAACACAACATAAGGGTTAAAGGGGTCAGATGTCCCTCACACAGCATGGATACTCTTTACATTATGTCAGCGTACCTTTGGCTGGGGACAGAGAGATGCTGGAGTTGAAGCTGGACACTGAGGACGAGGACGAGGATGTGTTGTTCCTCTCCGTCACCCTCCTCCTCTGAAGAGGTGGAGCTTTCACACCCGACATGTTCCGCATAGCACTCTAACGTAAAGGAAGACACATTATGAATATCAGTTTCATTTAGTGTGTTGGTCTGCAGGTGGCGCTGTGTGACGAGAAATCAGTATCAAGGTCAATTTATATATCCTTTATTTAACCAGGTCAAAGTGTATCCAAGAGCGACCTGGCCAAGAGGGCAGCATGAACAACATCAACCAGTCAATATGCAAAATAAAAGAAACTATTATAAAAACTATTTAATCATAAATTATGGGATAAAAGAGCAATCACATCGACCAACGGATTCTTGTTCTCGGTCCTTTAAGATGGACTTGAATCCCCCCAAAGTGATCAAATCAATGTTTCAAGTTTGTGTACACTTGCAAGGGATGTGACTTGTTTCTCTCCCCCTGTTGGAGACCCCTTTTGAACAGGTGTGTTACCTTAGTGGGCGGAGCCAGCATGCGTTTCCCCTGAAGGCTGGAGTTGAAGGAGGAGTCGCTGATGTCGGACGCCACGCTCGCCGAATCAGAGAGCAGATCCTCGCTGGACCCCGCCCTGCTGGAGAGGCGAGATGACGGGCTGCGCTTCCAACCCCCCACCGCCTGAAACACCACGAAAAGAGACACAAATCCATGGTTTCTAACAACAACAACAACAACAACTCTTTGAAATCAAGACATACAGCAGTAAATACATCTCCTCGCAAATTGTGGATGTTCAGATGTTCGACAGATGAAACAAAGTACCGTATTGACCCGAATATAAGACGGGTCATCTTATATTCGGGTCAATACGGTAGATATAACAGACTGACCTTGGTTGCTGATTGGCTAATGGTTACACAAGACAAAACATCGTTATGACATCATAAAGTGGCCAAAATCTGATCAGCTCATTTTCAGACAGGTTTTTATAGAAATGGATCAAAAAGAGAGAAAATCTTTGTTCCTGAAACTTTCAGAGTCTCTTTCCACAGAGGGGACACATGTTGATGTAGAAGAGACATGGAGAAGAGGGGACACATGTTGATGTAGAAGAGACATGGAGAAGAGGGGACACATGTTGATGTAGAAGAGACATGGAGAAGAGGGGACACATGTTGATGTAGAAGAGGGGACACATGTTGATGTAGAAGAGACATGAAGAAGAGGGGACACATGTTGATGTAGAAGAGACATGAAGAAGAGGGGACACATGTTGATGTAGAAGAGACATGAAGAAGAGGGGACACATGTTGATGTAGAAGAGACATGAAGAAGAGGGGACACATGTTGATGTAGAAGAGACATGAAGAAGAGGGGACACATGTTGATGTAGAAGAGACATGGAGAAGAGGGGACACATGTTGATGTAGAAGAGACATGAAGAAGAGGGGACACATGTTGATGTAGAAGAGACATGAAGAGGAGGGGACACATGTTGATGTAGAAGAGACATGAAGAAGAGGGGACACATGTTGATGTAGAAGAGACATGAAGAAGAGGGGACACATGTTGATGTAGAAGAGACATGAAGAAGAGGGGACACATGTTGATGTAGAAGAGACATGAACAAGTGGATTTTGCACAATAGGTGAAAAAAAGAAAAACGTCTCTCCTACTTGTCTCGGCGGTTGCAGTATGGTTTTCTCCACCTGGCTCTTGCTGGATGAACAGGAAGTTGTCGGGGCGGCAGGTTTGCTCGGCAGCACGACACCGAGTGCCGCCCTCCCCCGAAGCCCCATCCTGAGTTGAGACTTCCCCCCCGCCATGGAGGTGGCGAGTCTGGAGGTGGCTGCGGGGCGAGAGGATGAAGGGAGGGTAACGGAGGAGTGCCGGGCGGTGGAAGCAGGACGGGTGGATGGCACAGGGTTGGTGGTTGAAGGTTGGGTGGATGACATAGTGTTGGAGCTGCTTCCTCTGAGCAGGCGGCACTGCACGGCGGGCGGCAGCTGCTTCATGGGACTGTCCTGCACGCAGAAGGTCTCCCGTTTGATGGGGCTCAGAGCACTCGGGATGTGATCCAACATGCCCAGTTTGACCTCTGCGTCCTGGACAAACTCGTCCCTGTGAGATGTGGCGTCGGCGGTCACGTCGGCGGCCATGTTGGCGGTCCCGTTGGCGCTCTGATTGGGTTTTCTGTCCTGCAGCTGGTCGGCCAGTCTGTGTGCTTCCTGACACACCGCGTCCAGCTGATCTCCGCTCAGAGGACTCCAGCTTGTACGCATGCCGCAGACATTCTCAAGACGCGACGCCACGGTTACAGAGACGCACCTCTCCGTATGGCTGACCGGACCCATGAACACCTCATCCTCATCTTCATCACCTTTGGAGCTGCAGAGAGAAATATCAACTTTTAGATAGAACAACTTTTTCTATTGTTCTGTGTTTGTTTATTTTAATCAAGGTCAGTTTATTTGTATCGCACATTTTAAGAAACAGAGGCAATTCAAAGTGCTTCACATTTCTAGTTTGTGTTCAAAAGGTGTATAGTATCCTTGTAAAGAAAACATGTTATAATTGCTTTTGTTTAAGATGTTTATTAATGATTATGTATGGATATCATAATTGTACAAAGCTTTGGCAATACTGCATGTCATTATGGTCATGCCAATAAAGCTATTTAAATTGAATCACAGCTGAGAGGAAATTACCTGGCAGGTGACAGAGAAACATCGAAGTCAAATTTCTCATCAGCCAGAAAGAACATATCTGTACGGAGACATAAACACGGGTTTAAAAGAGGTAAGAAAACAAATGGTGTTAGCTGTGTTTAAATACACTCTGGCTTAGTCAGTGTTAACCTACCGCTATTATCTCGACAGTCCATCCCGATGTGTCTCCTCTCTGTGCGATACAGATTGATCCAGATCACACCTGCAGCAACAGTACATTAACACATGTTATGATATTGTATAATAACTTCTGACAAACAGAGGTGGAAGAATTACTCAGATCTTGTTCTTGAGTAAAAGTAGAAGTACTCAGATCTTGTACTTGAGTAAAAGTGGAAGTACTCAGATCTTGTACTTGAGTAAAAGTACCAGACTGTAGGAATACTCCGTTACAGTAAAAGCCCTGCATTCAAAATGTTACTCAAGTAAAAGTAGAAAAGTATTATCATCAAAATATAATTAAAAGTAGCGACAGTAAAAGTAGTCGTTGTTTCAGAATAATATCTATGATATGTTTTATAATGATTGATCATGAAAGTGTTCTCAAAGCTGGTGAAGGTGCAGCTAGTTTGAATGGCTTTGTAGACTGCAGGGTAGCTGGTGGATTTACTCCAGGTGGAACTAAAGGCTGATTCAACACTTGATGATATTTCACACCATTCATCCAGATCTGTGAAGTAACTAAAAGGTATTAAATACATGTAGTGGAGTAAAAGTACACAATATACCTCTGAACTGTAGTGGAGTAGAAGTACAAAGTAGCATAACATGTAAATATTAAAATACAAATATCTCAAAAGTATGCTTGAATACAGTACTTGAGTAAATGTAATTAGCTCCTTTACACCACTGATTAACAGTTAAAACACGAACGTTACTTGTCATGCTAACTTTAGCATGCTAGCCCGTTGGTTCGCAAACTAGCTGAAGCAAATGTTAACTAATTAACAGCTTTAACTTGAGAATTCCAACATGACGTTAAGTCAACGTGTCATTACATTAAAACACAACAAACCTGAAGCGCCTCTTAAAACTCTCAAAGGTTATTTTCTGCTCCGCATTCAAAACGACGACACGGAAAATACATACACCACCTCACATTCAAATCTGCTGCGGTGCTGGTCAGGTGACCCCGTACGCAGTCAACCATTGGCTGGAAGTTGGTGACGCATGCGCGAACAGAACTCTGGGGGTTGTAGTCCCGTCTTCCGTCGTCTACAAGGTGCAGCAACACCGAAAAATGATCAAAGTCACTTCAGACATCGTCTAACACTTCCCCTGCTGGTTACTCTACATTAATACTTTTTTCAGGGTACAAATACTTTTATTTTATCAAATGCATATGTTGAATTTTGGTTAATATCTTTTTGAAATATGTTTATTAAGACAGGATATGGGTGAAAGTATTTGTGCAGATGCAGTGTTAAAGGGGGATGTATCTATACTGAAATGTACTGTCAAGGTCGGGATTTAAACCCATATACACAAAGTTACGGGACACCTGCTCTATCAACTGAGCCATGCAGCTGCTTGATCAATGAGGAATTGATCTGGACTCAGTTGATCACATGACCAGAATTGTCACCGTCCCTCGTCATTTATTGATGTTTTATTTTCATACTTTTTATATACATTATTAATTATATAATTATTATATTTGTATTTTTTATTATTATATTTGTTATTGTTTTATTACTATTATTATGGTTTTTATTATTATATTTTAAGGATATTTCTTTATTTGTTATTGTTATAATTTAATGAATGGTATTTATGGCATTGTTGTGGTTATACTGTTTGGAATAGTTGTATTATTATTAATGCATTTAAGTACCTTATTATTTATTTTATTATATTTTTTTCTACAAATTATGAAATTGAATAATTATATTTTATTTGTATTTTTTGTATTATTTAATTGTTTTAATTATAATTCTTTCTTTTTCTACTTTTCTAATTAAGGCCAGCCAGGCAGCCACTTATTATTTAATTTGTTCACAATGTGCTTTAATTATTGCTCGTCAAGTTCAATATCTTGCTAACTTTACCAAACTACCGTTTTGTTGTTTATGGGTTACAATGTATAACTTGACGGTAAATAATAGAACAACTAAAATACACGTCAGAGTTATGCTCTAGAGTTGTATCGGTTATTTGTCTTTGCAGGGACTAAACTGTATCAGATCATCCGATTTCCAATGGTTAAAGTGGTTAAAGTATTCAGAATCTTCACTTGAGTTAGAGTGATAATACCACACTGTCAAAATACTCAATTTGCATCGGAATGGTACCTGATTAAACGACGATCAGGAAAATGTATTGTAAGAAGAAGATCCCTGCAGAATGTGATAACATGTTGAGCTGGAGAACACACAACTTACTGGTTGAACTGGGCAGCTTCCAATGTGAAGCAGGAACCCTGTGCACATCATCCACCAGGGGGAGCTGTTGTTTCCTGTCAGGCAGCTCAATCACATACAGCATCAGTGAGGGTCATTACATTACATGTCTCTTGTTAAACACTTTTATCCAAAGCGACTAACAGACTCAATACTATGGACAATCAACGTCACAACGACATGTTGACTGCAGTGGGGTTTGAACCTGTGACCCCCTGATCCGAACACCAACGCACAACCCACTGCACCACACGCCTCCCATCAAAGGTGGATTGTAATGAACTCTATGTACTAAATACTGTACTTAAAGGTAGGGTCGGTAAGAATGGAGAAACCAGCTCGAGTGCGCTAGAATTTGAAAATACACAACCTAAACAAATCTGCCCCTTCCTTACAGAGCCCCTCCTCCAACGCGCAGATGACCAATGAGGGCACGAGGTAAGTGTGTGTCCCGATGGAAGGCTGACAGGCAGGTAGGCCATCCAGTTACTTTAGCCGGGCCGGCTCAGATGATTGGTCGTGCTTTTTACAGCGCCACGGCTTCTACAGATGCATTTTTTGTATATATTTATTGTCAAAGCACTTGTATTCATTGCTATCGGGATGTTAAGAGCATTCCATGGAATATAACAACAAGTGTTTCTGAAGTGAATTACCTACCATACCTTTTAAGAGTTGCACTTCCACTCAAATCAATTTCTGCTCCACACTCCCTTCCTGTCAAGTGTGTTTATGGTAGGCTAAATATAGTCTTCTCTTGGATCAGCTGCGTTGCCACGAAGTTGAAAACAGGCTGTTTTTCTGAGAAACTCATGACTCTTTAAAGATACGTGGGTCTCACAGGACAAAGATACACACATTTGATAACTTTATAGAATGTGGTGCAAGCTGTAGATTAATTGACCCACAGCAAATAAAGGAGAACTAGATGGTGTCATCAATACATTTTAAATGGTGCAGAGCTTTGAAGGTTGATATGAAGGTAACATCATCAGTTTCTCTGTATTAACTGAAACATTTATTTTTCTGTCTGATGTGACAAATATCCCACTCTGTTGTTGTTTTTGAAATGTAATTACTTTTGGTTTTAACATCTTTTGAAACGACAACAACCTATAACGTTTTTTTTTACAAAAATACTAGAATAAAATCCAATGAATAAACAATTACTTAAAACTTTTCTGTCTACAAACACATATTTTTGTAAGAACAGCCCCCCACCCATCCTCATCAAAGGTGACAGACTAAACATTTCAGTCACAGATCCTCAAAGTTAAAAACTTGACACAAAACTAACCTGAATCAGCTCGTTGATGACAAACTGAAACTACGTCTGAACACCAACATCAATATTTACAGATCAGAAACGGATTATCGATCACCTTACAAACACGTCTTCTTCTAAACAACAACTGCAGAGTTCATGTCTAGTAAAAATAAACTTGAGTCCGTGTGAAGCTGCACCGCCGCTCAGTACACAAACACAAACACAGCGGAAACATTTCTGCTTCCTGGATTCTAAAAACCGGCAGGTGAACTCCTGACGGGAACCAATCGAAACAAGTTTTTAAAATGTATTTTCGTTCTTTCGGAAGAACCAGAACTCTCGTTGAGACATTCGTGACAGGAAGTGGTTGTATGTGGGCCTCAGAGTGACGTCTCCAGGCTGTGCAGCGGGCTCCCCGGACACGGAGGTAACCCGGCTGAGTTGAGCGCTGCCAGGCTGGGAAGAGGGATCCGGCGCTCCGTCGCGTTGTTGTTCTGGTTGGGCGAAGTCGGGAGCGTTGGTTGGGGCGACGGCTCGGTCTCTGGCGTCGGAAGAACGGTGGAGTTTCGTTTGGTCGGGGGTTCGTCCTCACAATCGGCCTCGTCGATCAGGGGGATCTGAGGCATCGAATCTTGGATATGGAACTCCGGGTTGCTCATGAAGCTGTGGATGGAGTTGCGAGACTCGACTGTTCCGAGTCCTTCGTACGGAGATAAGGTGTCTCTGAAGGCGTTCACTACACGGATCTGAAAAACACAAAGGAAAACTGTTAGATCCCTGGTCCCCGGCTTGAGCTTCAAATCAGGATCCATGTGTCTGTGATCCTCTCCAGAAGGAGTCATCACATACAGAGCATCAACTAGTTCCTGAACAGTGTCCTTCACATGCTGACAGCAGAAGCCATTACAAGAAAAATATGTTGTTGTCAAGTCCCCAGGAAGTCTACTACAAAGTAGTGGCCACACGGTGGTACTACAACTATGTTCTAGTCCGTGACGTAATTGCGTTCGAAAACACAGTTTTCCATTCACTTACTGGGAAAGAGACGTCTTACGAACACTTCTATAGCCCTAATTAGAAACATTAGGGTCTAAAGGTTGTATAATGAGCTGAAAGGTAGTGGTGGTCTAATGGATAGTGAGGTGGGCTGAAGATCGGAAGGTTGTGAGTTCAAATCCCACCAGGAACACCACCACTAGTGTGCCCTTGAGTAAGGCACTTAGTCCTTAGTTACTCCGGGGAGAATGTCCCTGTAATTGGTAATTGTAAGTTGCTTTGGATAAAAGCGTCAGCTAAATGAAATGTAATGAAAGACAGAGTTATTTTCCCTTCATTAATTTGACAGAAAACTCAAGTGAATAATCACCCATAGTCTATGGGCCCAAGCCCCTGGGTACGTCTTTAATCTACAGTCAGTGCATTTTTGTCTTCATGCGCCACTGAGCAACTTTCATAGGAATAAATGGACACCAGCTTCAACGCTGCATCGAGTTCTCTTTCAGGTCTTCTGTTGATTCTGCTCCTGATCTGAACTCTGGTTCTAATTCAACCAAATAAATGAAATTAATTCTCCTAGCTGTTTTCTGAATAATCAGCCACATAATAAAATGAGAAAGTCCTCCACCAACTTCTATTTTTCCACATCTGGTAATCCCGACCACCTAAACTGATAGTCCACGATACAAACTAAAGTTGGAACTATTGAGGAAGAAGGTTAAGTTATCCCCCTGCCATGTACATTTATAACATCTGCACATATCTAACACATGAAAGTTGTGAAAATTGCAGTTAACATCTTCTCTGTTTGTCTATTTTTACACTTTGCAAGGTGATCCAGCGGGCTAATAATAATAATAATATAAAAATAAACTTAATTTGTATAGCACCTTTCATGCACAAAGCAGCCATATTAAAATAATATTGAATAATAATAAATTAAATAAATACAGAACAAGATAAAACACAGTGTACCTAATGAAATTCCATTGAAATAAAGCTGCCAATAAATTAAAATAAGTTAAAATAAAACAATTAAAAGAATAACATGTAAAATAAAATGAATGAAAATGCTAAAGATGAGTCCAGTACCTGTGTGGAGATGCGGTTGAGTCCTCGGCACCACAGCACCTGTCCCCTCTTCAGCTCCATCTCAGCGTGGTCGATCTCGTCCAGGTCGTCCATGTCCTCCAGCTCCTCCTCGGGGATCTCGTCCTGCTGAGTGCCGTGACCCGCCGTCTTCAAGAACTTCAGCCAGCCGGTGGGAACACTGGACACCACCTGAGAGGAGGACACACACAACACACACTGCAGTCAGAACAGCAATTCCTGTGGGACCTCAGTATGTTGCCACCTGAGGGTGAGGTTATCTGCACTGTCACTTTGTTTTATACCTGTGTTATTCTATGTTAGCTTGTCTTGTGTTTATTTGACTGTTTTTAAATCCCATGTTTCTGCTGCACTATTTCTTAATGTTCTTAAAGGTCCCCTATCATACTGTTATTCATCAATATATTACAGGTCTCAGATATATCCAGAGCCTGTCTCTGATTGGCTCCAAACACCAAACAGATCATTCCAGCATTACCCATAATCCCCTCTGTTTCAGCCCTGTTTCCAAAGTGCTGATTCTCTGTCTGTTACTTTAGATGAAAGTAAGGAGCCCCTCCCCACGCCCCTCTGAGAGACATTTGGTTACAAAGAACTCAATGGTGCTCTAGGAGGAGGTTCAATTGATAAAGGGGGGGGGGTTACCTTGGTTGCTGATTGGCTAATGGTTACACAAGACAACACATTGTTATGACATCATAAAGGGGCCAAAATCTGATCAGCTCATTTTCAGACAGGTTTTTATAGAAATGGATCAAAAAGAGAGAGAATCTTTGTTCCTGAAACTTTCAGAGTCTCTTTCCACAGAGGGGACACATGTTGATGTAGAAGAGACATGAAGAAGAGGGGACACATGTTGATGTAGAAGAGACATGAAGAAGAGGGGACACATGTTGATGTAGAAGAGACATGAAGAAGAGGGGACACATGTTGATGTAGAAGAGACATGAAGAAGAGGGGACACATGTTGATGTAGAAGAGACGTGAAGAAGAGGGGACACATGTTGATGTAGAAGAGACATGAAGAAGAGGGGACACATGTTGATGTAGAAGAGACATGAAGAAGAGGGGACACATGTTGATGTAGAAGAGACATGAAGAAGAGGGGACACATGTTGATGTAGAAGAGACATGAAGAAGAGGGGACACATGTTGATGTAGAAGAGACATGAAGAAGAAGGGACACATGTTGATGTAGAAGAGACATGAAGAAGAGAGGACACATGTTGATGTAGAAGAGACATGAAGAAGAGGGGACACATGTTGATGTAGAAGAGACATGAAGAAGAGGGGACACATGTTGATGCAGAAGAGACATGAAGAAGAGGGGACACATGTTGATGTAGAAGAGACATGAAGAAGAGGGGACACATGTTGATGTAGAGACATGAAGAAGAGGGGACACATGTTGATGTAGAAGAGACATGAAGAAGAGGGGACACATGTTGATGTAGAAGAGACATGAAGAAGTGTAAAGCACTTTGAATTACCTTCTGTCGAAAGATGCTGTCTAAACAAAACTTGCCTTGCCTTGCCTTGCCTTGCCTTGCCTTGCCTTACTCTCCCATCACCTCCTGTCTCATATCAAAAGAAAGTGCCTCACCTGTCCCCACAGCAGGCTGCCGATACCCAGGAAGACGCACCACAGCCACTGCTCCATGTTCAGAGACACACAGCTGAACGGTTTACCACCAAACTGGACGATTAGAATCTACAGGAGGAGAGAAACACATCGTCATACAGAAGAGAATAGAAAAGAAATCCTTTAATGTCATTGTACAAAAATATACAACACGATTTTGGAGTAAAACCCTGAGTAACGACAGCAGACACACATTAAAAACACCCTAGTAAGGCAGACGAACATAAACACTTATCCAGTGGGGAATACATAGTTAATAGCAATGGCATTAAAAGCTATAAAGTGCATTAAAAATATAACTTAGGACTGTTGGGCTGCAGCCTGGTGGCTCAGGGAAGTGTTGAGCCCCTGTATCAGTTTCAGTTTGTGACCTGGTGGAAGCTGTAGGTCAGTGAGAAACTCTATGATTCAGCTTACCATACCAAGTGAGGCTGGCAAACAACATGTCTTTGACCAAAACAATGTCCTGAATACTGAATCTGAATTCATGCCATCGAACTGGAGCTACAGGGTATTTGGTGAAGTAAGTCTGAAGCATTATTTATGCACCAGTCAATCAAGTTGTTTTTCAGTGATTCTAATGTTATGTTAAAGGTCCCCTAGTACACTGTTTTTCATCAATATATTACAGGTCTCAGATATATCCAGAACATGGCTCTGATTGGCTGAAACACCAAACAGATCATTGCAGCATTACCCATAATCCCCTCTGTTTCCGCCCTGTTTCCAAAGTGCTGATTCTCTGTCTGTTACTTTAGATGAAAATAAGGAGCCCCTCCCCACGCCCCTCTGAGAGACATTTGGTTACAAAGAACTCAATAGGTGCTTTCACACCGCAGTACTTTTCCCACAAAGGTTAATCAGAACTTAGTTCATGAGAACTCTTTAGTTCTCATGAACTAAGTACAGATCGCGTTCACACCGGAAAAAGTCCCTGGGGGAGGATTAGGCAAATGAAGCCGCTGACTTCACTTCTTCTTCTTCTGCTTTGGGTTTACTAGCAGGCCGCAAACCACTTCAAGGCGTATCCTGCCGCCCACAGTCCCCGGCCGGAAGTCCCCGGAGTTGGGGAAGGCTTCAGTAGAAGCTGCTGGGACTCCCAGCAGCTTCTACTGAAGCCTTCTGAGTAAATCGCCAGAACGCCGACACCTCCTCATCTCCACCGCTCCCATGTTTTATTTTGTGTTGCCATAAGTTAGTCTCTCTGCGTTTCTGCGCTGGGCTAATGCTAATGCTAATAATGCTAATGCGAGGATAATAAAATGGCGGCTTCACAAAACTTTTTGGGAGTTTTACGGGGCGTGGTTTGCAATCCGCCCAGCCAATCAGAAATATAGCTCTTTTCTCACAAAAGAGCCGCTCGAAAGTCCCTGCTCTCTAGCAGGGACTTTCGAGCGGGTAAAAAGGTTCACATGAACTAATTTTGCATGAAGGGGAGGGGTTACCTTGGTTGGTGATTGGCTAATGGTGACACAAGACAAAACATCGTTATGACATCATAAAGTGGCCAAAATCTGATCAGCTCATTTTCAGACAGGTTTTTTTGATCCATTTATAAATGGATCAAAAAGAGAGAAAATCTTTGTTCCTGAAACTTTCAGAGTCTCTTTCCACAGAGGGGACACATGTTGATGTAGAAGAGACATGAAGAAGAGGGGACACATGTTGATGTAGAAGAGACATGAAGAAGAGGGGACACATGTTGATGTAGAAGAGACATGAAGAAGAGGGGACACATGTTGATGTAGAAGAGACATGAAGAAGAGGGGACACATGTTGATGTAGAAGAGACATGAAGAATAGGGGACACATGTTGATGTAGAAGAGACATGAAGAAGAGGGGACACATGTTGATGTAGAAGAGACATGGAGAAGAGGGGACACATGTTGATGTAGAAGAGACATGAAGAAGAGGGGACACATGTTGATGTAGAAGAGACATGAAGAAGAGGGGACACATGTTGATGTAGAAGAGACATGGAGAAGAGGGGACACATGTTGATGTAGAAGAGACATGAAGAAGAGGGGACACATGTTGATGTAGAAGAGACATGGAGAAGAGGGGACACATGTTGATGAAGAAGAGACATGAAGAAGAGGATATTGCATAATAGGTGACCTTTAAATGTCTATGTCCTTGTATTCATGTCTTAATATTTCCCCTTGAAGGAAGAAACATTTCGGACTTGATCTGACCATAAAGTATTATCGTATCGTAGGTGTAGCTCCGCCCCTCACAGCTCACCTGTAAGATGAAGGTTCCCAAGAGGATGGAGCAGAAGATGGGGTTCTTGAAGACGCCGTCAAACACGTTCCTCTCACCGTGGATCTTGCGGGCGTTGAGCTCGTTGAAGATCTGCATGAGGACGAACGTGTTGAAGACGATGGTGTAGTGCTCGGAGGGCGGCGCGTGGAGGGGGGCGTACCTGCCGCTGTCGATGTTGAACACGTTCTCACCTGAGAAAGAGAGGGTTGAGTTAACCCAGTTAATCTGTCCAAGAATACATGCATTGTACACTGAAAGAAATGTGGACAGAGATTCAGAGATGGCAAAAGTACACATATCCTCTACTCAACTAAAATGTAAAGAAGTATGCATTACATTACATTGCATTTAGCTGACGCTTTTATCCAAAGCGACTTACAATAAGTACATTCGACCAGGAAGACACAACCCTGAAGAAAACAGAATCATAAAGTACATTAGGTTTCATAGAGCCAAACATTTCAAGTACTACTCAGCTGGCTATAGAGAAGCCAGTCCTTTATTAGTATATAAGTGCTTTGTTAGTAATTCTATCGCTGGAAGTGGAGTCGAAAGAGATGAGTTTTCAGTCTGCGCCGGAAGATGTGTAAGCTTTCTGCCGTCCTGATGTCAATGGGGAGCTCATTCCACCATCTTGGAGCCAGGATAGCAAACCCACGTGTTTTTGCTGATGGGAACTTGGGTCCCCCTCGCAGCGAGGGTGCAGCGAGTCGTTTGGCTGATGCAGAGCGGAGTGCACGCGCTGGGGTGTACGGTTTAACCATGTCCTGGATGTAGGAAGGGCCAGATCCATTCCCAGCATGGTACGCAAGTACCAGTGTCTTGAAGTGGATTCTAGCAGTTACCGGGAGCCAGTGGAGGGAGTGGAGGAGCGGCGTGGTGTGGGGACATTTTGGAAGGTTGAAGACCAGACGAGCCGTATGCGGGCTTTGAAATGTACTTCAGTAGAAAGTACCCATAACTAGCAGCTGTTTTAAAGAGTACCTGACCTCCCTTTATATTAATAGAACAATAATGTCATTGTTAGCTAATGCATGTTTCCATGCTGAACAACGGCAACATGACAACGTTTCCATTGGTCCCTCTTCTTTAGAGAAGACCAGGAAGTGATGGATACACGGATCGTGTTCAAATCAATAGGCACGCAATGACTCTAAAGAACAATGATCACGCATCAAACACACATTCACACTAAAGGAACCAGCTGTTTGGAAAATGAGAGAAGTAGAAAGTAAAAAGTTGTGAAAAATAAGTAGTGGAGTAAAGTACTGATACCAGAAAAATGTACAGTAACAAAGTATTTGTACTCCACTACTTCCACCTCTGGTGAGATGTACTGCATTCACTGACCCAAGAAGAGGAGGGTGAAGATGACGGTCAGCTGGTAGATGGCGTGTCCGAGGATGTTCTTCATCATGGTGCGGGAAACGAGCGGCTTGTTGCGTCCGTACGGTTCCCGGAGCAGCAGAGCCTCGGTGGGCGGCTCGGTGGCCAGAGCGAGCGAGGCGAAGGTGTCCATGATGAGGTTCACCCACAACATCTGCACCGCCTTCAGAGGGGAGTCCTGGAGACACACATGGATATGATGTATGAGGACAATAATAATTACAGGTCGCCTATTATTCTGTTTTTCATCAATATATCACAGGTCTCAGATATATACAGAGCCTGTCTCTGATTGGCTGAAACACCAAACAGATCAATGCAGCATTACCCATAATCCCCTCTGTTTCAGCCCTGTTTCCAAAGTGCTGATTCTCTGTCTGTTACTTTAGAGGAAAAATAAGGAGCCCCTCCCCACGCCCCTCTGAGAGACATTTGGTTACAAATAACTCAATGGTGCTCTAGGAGGACATTCAGGTGATAAGGTGGGG
This sequence comes from Harpagifer antarcticus, assembly GCA_902827135.1. Classification (NCBI taxonomy): domain Eukaryota; kingdom Metazoa; phylum Chordata; class Actinopteri; order Perciformes; family Harpagiferidae; genus Harpagifer; species Harpagifer antarcticus. Next base: position 192,967 of record CADEHL010000965.1, read on the forward strand.
GGGAGCTAATGGTTACACAAGACAAAACATCGTTATGACATCACAAAGTGTCCAAAATCTGATCAGCTCATTTTCAGACAGGTTTTTATAGAAATGGATCAGGACAAAAAGAGAGAGAATCTTTGTTCCTGAAACATTCAGAGTCTCTTTCCACAGAGGGGACACATGTTGATGTGTAAAAGATATGAAAATGTGGATTATGCGTAATAGGTGACCTTTAAACAGTATGAAGATACCTGTTTCGCTGATGATAGATTGTTGTGTTACATGTTACTGTAAGTATTGGTTTTGAGCAGCTGTGATTGACAGACCATTGCTTTTTGATTAAGGGGTAAAATAGGACTATCTTCTCCCTGCTCCTTTCCATCATGGGCTACAAAGTCAAAGTCTCTAAGCCAGGAGCCACTAGATGTTCTGGTTGCAGACGCTGCTAGACTATTAAGATAGGCTTCTGTTATTTCCAGAGGTGGGAAGTAGTTGAGTGCAAATACCTTGTTACTGTACATTATCTGGTCAGTACTTTACTTCACTACTTATTGACCACATTCTATTTCTTACATGTTGAACTCAAATACCTGTACTTTCTACTTCTTACATGTTGAATCCAAATACCTGTACTTTCTACTTCTTACATGTTGAACTCAAATACCTGTACTTTCTACTTCTTACATGTTGAACACAAATACCTGTACTTTCTACTTCTTACATGTTGAACACAAATACCTGTACTTTCTACTTCTTACATGTTGAACACAAATACCTGTACTTTCTACTTCTTACATGTTGAACCCTAATACCTGTACTTTCTACTTCTTACATGTTGAACACAAATACCTGTACTTTCTACTTCTTACATGTTGAACACAAATACCTGCACTTTCTACTTCTTACATGTTGAACCCTAATACCTGTACTTTCTACTTCTTACATGTTGAACCCTAATACCTGTACTTTCTACTTCTTACATGTTGAACACAAATACCTGTACTTTCTACTTCTTACATGTTGAACCCTAATACCTGTACTTTCTACTTCTTACATGTTGAACTCAAATACCTGTACTTTCTACTTCTTACATGTTGAACACAAATACCTGTACTTTCTACTTCTTACATGTTGAACACCAATACCTGTACTTTCTACTTCTCACATGTTGAACCCAAATACCTGTACTTTCTACTTCTTACATGTTGAACACAAATACCTGTACTTTCTACTTCTTACATGTTGAACACAAATACCTGTAATTTCTACTTCTTACATGTTGAACACAAATACCTGTACTTTCTACTTTTTACATGTTGAACCCAAATACCTGTACTTTCTACTTCTTACATGTTGAACCCAAATACCTGTACTTTCTACTTCTTACATGTTGAACTCAAATACCTGTACTTTCTACTTCTTACATGTTGAACACAAATACCTGTACTTTCTACTTCTTACATGTTGAACTCAAATACCTGTACTTTCTACTTCTTACATGTTGAACCCAAATACCTGTACTTTCTACTTCTTACATGTTGAACCCAAATACCTGTACTTTCTACTTCTCTCATTTCCCAAACAGCTGGTTCCTTTAGTCTGAATGTGTGTTTGATGCGTGATCATTATTCTTTAGAGTCATTGCGTGCCTATTGATTTGAACACGATCCGTGTATCCATCATTTCCTGGTCTTCTCTAAAGAAGAGGGACCAATGGAAACGTTGTCATGTTGCCGTTGTTCAGCATGGAAACATTCATTAGCTAACAATGACATTATTGTTCTATTAATATAAAGGGAGGTCAGGTACTCTTTAAAACAGCTGCTAGTTATGGGTACTTTTTACTGAAGTACACTTCAAAGCCTCTTTACTTCTACTTGAGTAAAGGATGTGTATACTTTTGCCATCTCTGGTTATGTCAGTGTTTCTCACCTGGGTGATGCAGGCTCCGGTGAAGGCCACGGTGACGGCCACCACGTTGACGGTGAGCTGGAACTGCAGGAACTTGGAGATGCTGTCGTAGACGTTCCTGCCCCACATCACAGCCTTCACGATGCTGCTGAAGTTATCGTCTGTCAGGATGATGTCCGACGCCTCCTTCGCCACGTCCGTCCCCGCAATGCCCTGCACAACACAGCAAGGGTTATACAGTTATAAACCTTCCACTTCACCAGCCTCCCAGCACATATCCGGGCTGCTGAGTCTATTGAACGTTTGAAATCTCAGCTAAAAACTCACCTCTTTGCCCTGGCTTTAGTTGAACATAACATTTTAACATTTGAATGTGTTTTTATATGTTTCTAGTTATTGTACTTTTGATCATGTTTTTAATCATTGTTTTATTATTTCACTCTCATTGTGTTATTTGATATTGTATGTATTGCCTGTACAGCACTTAGGTCCACTGAGGTTGTTTTCAATGTGCTCAGGACTTCTCAAACTCCGGACCGAACTACAAATCAATCCGGACCGAACCCTGTGTCCCATTATAAAAAAAGAAAAAAAGAAAAGATAAATAAAAAAATAAATAAATCTGATTCTGATGTAAATTAAAGTGGACCTATTATGCTGTATTGGAAAAAATATATTGTAGGGCCATACCTATATATATAATGAACGTGCATATATTTACTTGTGTGCGCGAGTGTCACACACATTTAAGTTAACCACAAGTTTACCTTGACTTTCTAATGCTTCTAATGCCATTTTTGCCGAGGTTCAAGGCATTGGCTACAGACAAACAGTGCCATTTCTCCCACTAGTTCAAGCAATGATACTGTATGTATGTATGTATGTATGTATGTATTGAATGTCTGTGTGTATACAGGGGCGCCGTTTACCGACAGGCAAGTGCTTGGACCAGAAGGGGGCTAAGGTAGATTAATCCAATCCAATCCAACTTTATTTATATAGCACTTTAAAACCTCCTGACCAAAGTGCATAGCACGCCGAAACTGCTTCTTAATTTCAGTTTCGTTGCTCCGCTACAGGGGTGTGGGGGGGGGGGGGCATTGATCCGGACCATTGACCTTGTATAAAATTCACAAGTGGACCTTTAACAAAAAAGTTTGAGTACCCCTGTGCTATATAAATAAATAAAGATTGAGAAATCACAATAAATCATCAAGTTTAAGTAATTTGAATAAACAATAGATTAACCTCCAAGCTGCTCTGTTTCAGAACATGACAGGAATATTTTTAAAATCTAGAATAATCTGAGGATCTGGGGGGCGGAGCCACAACAAAGCGAACAGGAAGTTCAATGTTCTGATGGACATTTGTTTGTTCTTTAATTATATATATCAATACACTAAGAAATAAGTCCAAACCTTTTAAGAAGTGCTCTGAGATTTTAAGAGTTAATCAGATATTAAAGATTGTTCTCACTACTCGATGGGAAATGTTACAAAGTTTGCTAAAGGCAGCAGTCTGTTGAAATCCTCACCATAGCGAAGCCGACGTCTGCTTTCTTGAGGGCGGGGCCGTCATTTGTTCCGTCTCCAGTTACAGCGACGACCTGACGCTTCTCCAGCACAGTGCTGTCGATGATACCTGAGAAATGATAGACGGAAAGCTACTCTGACGGACCTTAAAAACACCTTAATGCCAGTTTCTCCACTGCGATGAGCCGTTGATTTCTTGGTCTCATTTTATATCAGGGTTCACATTTCATGCTTTGTTTGCTATAGATTTTGACAAACATTGATTAAAAAAACGTCTCAATCTCTGCCTGTTTGGCTCTTTGACTATCTGTGTCCCTCAGGTCTCTTTGTCCTCCTATAGTTACTAACCTTTGACCAGAGTGTGTTTGTCTGTCGGAGAAGATCTGGCGAGGACTCTCAGCTTTGGCCAAATCTTGTCGATACGCTCCTGCTCAATCTGTATAAAAAGAGAGAAGACATAAATATGAAGCATTGGTTGCAAAACATTTATTCATATAAGTTTAGCAGACCCCTAAAGCATGGGAAAACAGAACATTTATGTGGCAGGAAATAAACCAAAATTGTCAAAAGTCTTCAACACAAAATCTTATATTTTAGAACTGACACAATCTGTATAGTGCCAGAAGGAGCTAAAACTGTGAAGTTGACCTGAGGGTGGAGCTAGAAGACATGTTATAAGGCGCATTCACACTGCGGTACTTTTCCCACAAAGGTTCATGAGAACTTAGTTCATGTGAACTCTTTTGTCGCGTTCACACCAAAAAGAGCCGGTACTCAAATTAGTTCATGAGAACCTTTTTACCCGCTCGAAAGTCCCTGCTAGAGAGCAGGGACTTTCGAGCGGCTCTTTTGTGAGAAAAGAGCTATATTTCTGATTGGCTGGGCGGATTGCAAACCACGCCCCGTGAAACTCCCAAAAAGTTTTGTGAAGCCGCCATTTTATTATCCTCGCATTAGCATTATTAGCATTAGCATTAGCCCAGCGCAGAAACGCAGAGAGACTAACTTATGGCAACACAAAATAAAACATGGGAGCGGTGGAGATGAGGAGGTGTCGGCGTTCTGGCGATTTACTCGGAAGGCTTCAGTAGAAGCAGCTGGGAGTCCCAGCAACTTCTACTGAAGCCTTCCCCAACTCCGGGGACTTCCGGCCGGGGACTGTGGGCGGCAGTATACGCCGTGAAGTTGTTTGTAGCCTGCCAGTAAACCCAAAGCAGAAGAAGAAGAAGTGACGTCTGCGGCTTCATTTGCCTAATCCTCCCCCAGGGACTTTTTCCGGTGTGAACGCGATCTGTACTTAGTTCATGAGAACTAAAGAGTTCTCATGAACTAAGTTCTGATTAACCTTTGTGGGAAAAGTACTGCGGTGTGAAAGCACCTATAGTGTCTTTCAATCTGAAGTACTGTATTAAAATGTGATTTAGAAACCGACACGGACCTCTCCCTGCTCGTTGCGGATGCGTCGGTTGAACTCTTTGCCGTCCATGCACAGGAAGTCGTCTCCAGGTTGGATGATGCCACATTTGGTGGCGATGGCGCGGGCGGTGTCGATGTTGTCTCCGGTCACCATGCGGACAGTGATCCCCGCCCGCTGGCACTTTCTGATGGCATCTGGGACCTGATGGGAACAACCAAAGAAATGTAGATTTAAAGGTCACCTATTATTCAAAATCCACTTGTTCATGTTTCTTCTACATCAACATGTGTCCCCTCTTCTTCATGTCTCTTCTACATCAACATGTGTCCGCTCTTCTTCATGTCTCTTCTACATCAACATGTGTCCCCTCTTCTCCATGTCTCTTCTACATCAACATGTGTCCCCTATTCTTCATGTCTCTTCTACATCAACATGTGTCCCCTCTTCTTCATGTCTCTTCTACATCAACATGTGTTCCCTCTTCTTCATGTCTCTTCTACATCAACATGTGTCCCCTCTTCTCCATGTCTCTTCTACATCAACATGTGTCCCCTCTTCTTCATGTCTCTTCTACATCAACATGTGTCCCCTCTTCTTCATGTCGCTTCTACATCAACATGTGTCCCCTCTTCTCCATGTCTCTTCTACATCAACATGTGTCCCCTCTTCTCCATGTCTCTTCTACATCAACATGTGTCCCCTCTTCTTCATGTCTCTTCTACATCAACATGTGTCCCCTCTTCTTCATGTCTCTTCTACATCAACATGTGTCCCCTCTTCTTCATGTCTCTTCTACATCAACATGTGTCCCCTCTGTGGAAAGAGACTCTGAAAGTTTCAGGAACAAAGATTTTCTCTCTTTTTGATCCATTTCTATAAAAACCTGTCTGAAAATGAGCTGATCAGATTTTGGCCACTTTATGATGTCATAACGATGTTTTGTCTTGTGTAACCATTAGCCAATCAGCAACCAAGGTAACCCCCCCCCCCCTTATCACCTGAATCTGTAGATAAACTCAGAATGAAGGCTTCCAGATATCAGCACAGGTAGTAGTCAAACTTATTTCCTTTATCTGAGAAGCTTAAACAACATTTATGCCATCATTTTACGAGTGATAAACCTTCATTAAGTAATACAAATATTGTATATTTGGTGTGAATGCTGTGTCAACATTCACAACATACGGTATGTTCTTCATCGAGCATTTTCTTGCTAACGACTGGGCCTGAAACTCTGATTGTGGGTGACTCTGCTGTAAGAGATGTAAAAAGTCTGTGTAGTAAGAACAACACCAAAGTACTCTGTTTTCCCAAGGATGTGGTCTCTGACTTGGCTGAGAAGATCCTGCATATTGGGGCTGAACATCCAACTGTGAAGAATGTGGTACTACACATTGGAACAAATGTTGTGAAACAACAGTCAGAAGTGCTGAAAAAATACTTTAAATGTCTGTTGGAAACTGTCAGCTCTCTAAATGCAGAGGTGTTCATCAGTGGCCCTCTACCGCCAGTCAGAAGAGGAGTGAAGAGATTCAGCAGATTGTTTGCACTGAACACCTGGCTTTCAACTGCCTGTACTGACCATTCTGTCCATTTTATTGACAACTTTAACTTTTTCTGGGACCGCAGACATCTTTTTAAGGCAGATGGAATTTGCCTGAACAAGTCAGGAGTGAAATTGTTTATCTCCAACATATTCAACTGCCTACGTCATCAATCTGTTCCCTCTGCCAAGGACAAGCAACAAGAGGAATCAAAACAGGAGAAAGACACAACACATCGCGCAGAAAACCTTGAAAACGTATCACTGCACCCGCCTGAGGAATGTCTTGATTATGGAATGGAGGAGTCTCCGCCGCCTTTCACCCCCCCTATCACCTCTGAGGATACTCTTCCTTCACCCCACAGCTCTCTCTACTCTCCGTTCACCCTTTCACCCTCGCCCACCCTCCTGGAGATTGCTGAACACACGAAGGAGATACAGAGGGTTGGCACCGATTCCTTCCTGGAGTTCAATGACCAAACTAAGGCGATACGCAGGGTTGGCAGCATGTCCTTTACCCCCACTCCTCAACGACGCCCATCAAAATCACTGAAGCAGAGACGCGCACCACCTCCCCCTGGACGCGCACCAACACCCCCGTCACCATGCCTACCACAATCATCCGGACCAAAACGTCCTCACCCCCTTCAAGACTGCTGTCTCCGAAGCCTGATAAGAATGTGTGTGTAAAAAACGCAAACACTGACTGATATATGCTGGGTCCAGGCTCAAGGGCATATGGCACTCTCAACTCTTTCCAGGACATGCCGGGGCCCTGCCTACCAGTAGCTTTGCCGATATCTGTGTTGATAGGTAATAGATTAAGAGCGGTGAATCATCTTAGATACAGGAAGTGCTCAAACGTTTGTGTGAGTTTATCAAATTTAGAAGTGATTCCATGTCAGCTTGCCACAAAACATCGTACTGATAGTGTATTCAACAAACTTAAACTAGCTTATTAAATGTCAGGTCTTTGGCAGGTAAAACATTTTTAATCAATGATTTTATCACTGAGCACAACCTTGATTTTATGTTTTTAACGGAAACATGGTTTGAACAAAATGACAGTGCAGCTGTTCTTATCGAATCAACCCCTCCCAACTTTAGTTTTATGAGTCAGGAAAGAATGCATAAGAAAGGGGGTGGAGTTGCTATTCTGTTCAATGATTCCCTTCAATGCAGGAAGACATCTTATGGGAACTTTGCTTCTTTTGAATATGTGGCCCTTCAGCTGAAATGCTCCTCTCGAGCTCTGTTCCTAAATATCTATAGACCACCCAAATACTGTGCGAGCTTATGATGACTTTACTGAACTGCTGTCTATAGTGTGTATTGACTTTGACCGTCTAGCCATTGTTGGTGATTTGAACATCCATGTTGACAACCCCCAGGACAGAGGGGCTAAAGAACTGTTTTGTGTTCTTGATAACTATGGACTGACTCAGCATGTGACGGAGCCCACGCACAATAAGGGACACACTCATAATTATCTCAAAGGGTCTGAATATCTCTAAGGTTGTGGTGACTGATGTTGCACACTCTGATCATTCCTGTGTTTTCTTTGAGAGCTCTATTTCTGTTCACAAAAATGTTCAAAAAGAGGTAACCACAAGGCGATATTTAACTGAAAATACTAGGGAAATGTTTACTCAGAATTTTTCTTCCACACTTGCCCCTGCTAACATCTCAGAAAATGAGCTAGTAGATCATTTTAATTCAAAAATTAAAAATGTTATAGATGCCATTGCTCCAACTAAGGTAAAGGAAGTGACTGGGAAGAAAATACCTCCATGGAGAAAGGCCATGACCGTGAGAGCAGAAAAAAAAGAGAGTGTCGAAAAGCTGAATGTAGGTGGCGAAAAACAAATCTCCAGGTTCACTTTGAAATCTATAAAGAGAGACTTGGCCTTTATAATTTGGAATTGAAAAATGCACGACAATCGTTCTTCTCTGACATCATTACCAAAAACAAAAACAACGCACGTGCCTTGTTTGCTGCCGATGACAGACTAACTAACCCCCCAGTGTCAGTAGCCTCTGAATTTCTATCCACCAGGGCCTGCAATGATTTTGCCTTCTTCACTGACAACATTCAGAAAATCAGACAAGCAGTCAGTGCCTCTGCATCAGGTACAGCAAATGCTTTGTCTCTGTGTCTACTTAAAATCAATTCAAACACCATGACACAATTCCATCAGATTAATGATAAAAACCTAGAGGACATTATTCAACTTCTGAAATCCTCCTCCTGCTGCCTTGATATTATTCCAACAGGATTTTTCAAAGATGTTTTGCCTTGCATGGCCTCAGATCTACTTCATATACTAAACAAATCTCTTCACTCAGGTGTTTTTCCACAGGCCCTGAAAACTGCAGTCATTAAACCACTCTTAAAAAAGCATAATCTAGACGCTTCAGTAATGAACAATTACAGGCCCATATCAAACCTCCTATTTCTAGGTAAAATCATTGAAAAAGTTGTTTTTCAACAGTTGAGTAATTTTTTGCATTTAAATGACTGTTTCGATGTGTTCCAGTCAGGCTTTCGTCCAAACTACAGCACTGAGACTGCTCTTGCAAAGGTCTTCAATGACATCCACTTAAACACAGACAGTGGCAGAACTTCAGTGTTAGTATTATTAGATCTCAGTGTTGCGTTTGACACTGTTGTCCACAACATATTACTAGACTGACTAGAAAACTGGGTGGGACTTTCGGAAACAGTTCTAAATTGGTTTGAATCCTACTTAAAGGACAGAAACAACTTTGTTTCTATAGGTAAATACACATCTGAGTTGACAAATATGACATGTGGGGTACCTCAAGGCTCCATCTTGGGGCCTCTTCTCTTTAACATCTACATGCTACCACTGGCTCAGATAATGAAAAACAACAAAATAAGTTACCATAGCTATGCGGATGACACACAAATTTACGTAACAATTTCACCAGGAGACTCTGCTCCAATTCAAACACTGAGTAAGTGCATTGAACAAATCAATGACTGGATGTGTCAGAACTTTCTCCAATTGAACAAAGATAAAACTGAGGTAATGGTTTTTGGAGCCAAGGCAGAACGTATAAAAGTGAGCCCTGAGCTTCAGTCTGCAATGTTCAAAACAACAGATAAAGCCAGAAGTCTAGGTGTAGTCATGGACTCTGACCTGAGTTTCAACAGCCACATTAAAACAGTTACTAAATCAGCCTACTATCACCTAAAGAACATATCTAGGATTAAAAGACTAATGTCACAGCAGGATTTGGAAAAACTTGTCCATGCTTTTATCTTCAGTAGACTCGACTACTGCAATGGTGTCTTCACAGGTCTCACTAAAAAATCTATTAGAAAGCTGCAGCTGATTCAGAACACTGCTGCTCGAGTCCTCACTAACACTAAGAAAGTGGATCACTCCTGTTCTGAAGTCTTTACACTGGCTTCCTGTGTGTCAAAGAATAGATTTCAAAAATACTGCTGCTGGTTTATAAAGCTTTGAATGGTTTAGGCCCAAAATACATTTCTGACCTCCTGCTAAATTATGAACCATCCAGATCTCTCAGGTCTTCAGGGACTGGTCAGCTTTCTGTCCCTAGAGTCAGAACTAAACATGGAGAAGCAGCGTTCAGTTATTATGCTCCAAATATCTGGAACAAACTCCCAGAAACCTGCAGGTCCGCTGCAACTCTGACTACTTTTAAATCCAGACTGAAGACTTTTCTTTTTGTCGCTGCTTTTAATTGAAACTGAGCCGTTGTGTTCATCAGTAAAGTGGAACTTCTGTGTGAACTATTCATATCTTAAACTGCACTGTAACTTTTTATTCATGAGTTTTTTCATTTAATGTTGCTTTTATTATCTTTTCTTTTTAATGACTGTTTTTAAATGCCTTTGTCTGAATGTCTTTCATTTTTGTAAAGCATCTTCATTTAATTTAATTTCAAACCTTTATTTATCCACATGTTGAGATCATTGATCTCTTTTTCAAGGGAGACCTGCTCAAGGAGGTTCCACATGAAACATAAAAACATAAACAGAACAACAAAAGGACATCACACAGCATCATTACAGGGATTACAATTTACAATAACTATCCACATGAGCAGGTACCAATAACTTCCGATTGAGTAGCATCCAACCGAGCTTTAAACACATTTAGTGGCACCAGATTGCTCAGTTTCCATTTCAATTGCAGACTAAACTTGACTTGAATTGCCTTGTGTTGAATGGTGCTATATAAATAAACTTGCCTTTGTTTCTCACATTTTACATCGCATAAACTCCATTAATACATCAAAACGTGCAGCTCAATTAGGACATGCCCGCTATTACTCTTGACATCTTTCATAATTCCATAAATATTAACTATAATTCTTCAAAATGTTCCCCTATTAAGATAATTGTCAAACTCTTCAAATATACACAACTTATGAACAGTTTGCCATAGTCTCTCGTTGGAAATATCATCGCACTCAGCACAGAGTTCATGTTTCATTGGTGAAGCTTTGCTCCGCCCCCCAAACTTTAGCTCCTCCCCCATACATAACTTAGATACAGCATTCCCACCGCAATCTCTTCAGGAATTGCATTCTCTAGTTTGTACTTTACCCTATGTGAAGGCTGGTGTTGAAGCCATTTTGCATTTCTATCTTATTTATATTTATAATGAAATATTATGTATATTTTGATTGATGCCGACTATCAATGTATTATTATGGTGGCGTCACATAGGCGTGGTTTTGGCCCTTTAATAGACGACAGGTGACAGGTTTTCACGATGAGTGGAAGGCAAACTATTAATTAACCGCACGATTGAGACGGCATGGTGAAATCTGGATGAGAAAATGTACCCAAGATACGCCGAATGGCTTTGAATCTTTTGTTTAAGAGTTCAGAGTTTTGTTTAGTATTTCGTCAGTTTGTCTTTGAATAAACGGCAATATCTGATCATTAATGTGGATGCGCGTATATAACAACTGGTCTGACGTACCTCAGGTCGGACAGGGTCTTCGATGCCGACCACGCCGAGGCAGGTGAGTCCGGTGAGGATGTGCACCTCGTCTTCCCAGTCGGGCTCTCCCTCAGCGGCGGGGAAGTCTCTGTAGGCGAGGCAGATGGTCCTGAGGCCCTGCGACGCCATCGGCTCGATCACCTGCTTCACCAGGTCTTCTCGGTTTTGAGATTTGAAGGGTTTGGCCGTGCCGGTAGTGGTCATGATCTTACAGCACCTTTAACAACAGGAAGGAGTCATGAAATCATCATATAACTGAGCTCAGAGTTGTGTGAACAGCGGTGTGGAAGAAGTACTCAGATTCGTTACTTAAGTAAAGTCCTCAATTCTACATCTTACTTAAAGGTCCCATATTATACTGTTTTTCATCAATAATCTATATACTGAGGGGACACATGTTTATGTATAAAATACATGAAAAAGTGGATTTTGCATAATAGGTGAACTTCAAGTAAAAGTACAAAAGTACTCCCAAACGTACTTCCTGAGCAGGATCTCAGAGGCGCCCTTGCTGAACATTCGATAGCTGCCATCGTGGTTCTTCAGCACGGTGCTCATGGACTTCCTCACAGAGTTGAAGGTGTAGACCTTGAACAGTATCTCTTCTGGGATTTCGTTGCGGACGGCCTGGTAGTCTCGTTTCAGGTCGAGGGAGAATCCCAGTAAGGCACATTCAGTCTTGTTTCCTATTTGGCGAGGCAGCCCGCCCTCCTTCTCTGGAGGCTGCAGGAAACAGCAGCAGCGAGGGGGTTACAGCACAGCAGGCGGTTCATTTCTATCATGACAAATCTTTATCTTGTGTGGGAATCACACTCATAAAGGCAACAGCACAGGACCAAAAACAGATTTAAACAAACAGAAAACAGATTTGTTCAATGTCAAGGACCTTAGATAGAAAGAAGCCATTCTGGAGATTAGGCTGTTGTAACTTAAGGACATGGGGTCCAACTGGTATTCTTTAGTAATGGGTTAACAATAGCAAATGTAAAACTGTCTGCAAAAGGCCAGACCAAATATAATACAAGTATTGCTATAAAAACATTGCCAGCAGTGGAAAATAGTTGAACAGCTTAATAGGGATAATATCTAGGATACAGGAGGAGGGGTTGATTTGGGATGCTATACTCTCTGACACTGAGAATGTAATGGGTTGAAACTGTCACAGTCTGCTTTCTCACTCACCTATTTTCTGCATTATCATTCCTTAGTCACCTGGTAGTCACACCCTGTCTCTCTCTCACTCTGTTACACCCATCAGCTCCATTAGTATTTAGGCCCACTTCACCTTCACCTCAGTGCCAGATCGTACTTCGCAGCATGCTTGTCTTTCCCGCACTACTCCTCAGATTGCTCTCCCGGTTTCGACCCTGCCTGTCCCTGACCAGCCTGCCTCGCCTGCTCCCTGACCCGTTCTGTGCCTACGACTCCCGTCCTGCTGTCTCCTGGAACCCTCGCCTGTCCCCGACCAGCCCTTTGCCTACTATCTGCCGTGTTGTCTCCTACCAGCCTATAGACTCTAATAAAGCTGGTTACCAACTATCTCTGGTTTCCCGTGTTCTGCATTTTGGTCCTCAGCTCGTTTGTGACAGAACGATCTGGCCAGAAATGGACCAAGCAAACACCGGGTCTCCTAGAGACCGCTTTGAGAGGGTTGAGGATGCCATCCAAAGACAGGAGGTCACAGTAGCTACCTTAGCTATCGAGACCCACCAGGCAACCTCAACCCAGGGACAAACGCTGGCTTACCTTACCTCCCAGATGCAACAGATGGCCGCCACCGTACAACAGCTAGCCGCTACCATGGCTGCTACCGTCCCTCCGCCCGCAGCTCCGATGCTCGCTCCAGCCCCTGGGTCGACGGGATACGCTCCGGAGCCTCGTGTGGGAACGCCGGAACGCTACGCTGGTGAGCCGGAGGGATGCAGGCCTTTTCTCACAAACTGTTCCATATTGTTTTCACTGCAGCCACACACCTTCGCCTCCTCGGCGGCTCGGGTAGCTTTCACCGTTAATCATCTGACGGGGAGAGCACGTTTATGGGGAACTGCTGAGTGGGAGCAGCAGACACCAGCCTGCGCCTCGTTTGCTGCCTTTTCCGCGGAGATGCGGAAGGTGTTCGGTCCCGTTCGTCTGGGTCCCGACGCTGCTGGAGGCCTGCTGAGTTTGTGCCAGGGTTCCGGCACGGTGGTGGATTACGCTATTGACTTCCGCACCAGCAGCCGTCGCAGTAGCTGGAATGAGCCGGCGCAGTGTGACGCATATCTGAGAGGATTAGCGGATTATATGAAAGATGAGCTGGTTTCCTATGATCTCCCTGCTTCCTTGGATGGGTTGATTGAGCTCACCTCTCGGATTGACGGACGAATCCAGACTCGGAGAGGAGAGCAACAGACGCGAGCGGCGGGCCGCTGCTCGCGACAACAACTTCCGGTTTCCGGGAGATTTCGACTTCCGGGTTCGGCGGAGAGTTCCCACTCCTACTCTGACTCACGGTACGAGGTCGAGCCCATGCAAGTGGGTCGTACCAGTCTTACCTCTGAGGAGAGGGAGGTACGTCGAAGAGGTACAAGACAGAGCTCATCAGTAATGGGGAGTATACTGGTGGGCCAAACCTCTGAGCTGATCCCCAATCTAAGACCCTTGTGCCATGCTCGACTCATCCTGACAGGCAAATCTCAGGCTCTGGCTGTTTTTATTGACTCCGGATCAGATGTTAGCATCATTGACGAGGAGCTCGCACGACAGCTGGGCATCCAACAGGTTCGGCTGCTCCAGCCGGTACCGGCTAATGCTTTGGATGGTCACCTGCTGGGAAACAGTGACACACCAGACGACACCGGTCCGTATGCTCATGTCGGGGAACCACCATGAGACAATCCGGTTTCATGTGCTACGGTCCCCCCAAATCCCTCTGATTTTGGGTTATCCGTGGCTCCGCCGCCACAACCCGAACATTGACTGGGCAACTGGGTCCATCCTAGGTTGGAGTTCTTCCTGTCATCAGGTTTGTCTCAAGCAGGCCGCCGCACCTCAACTATCTGTGGATATGAACCTGGTTCCGGATGTCACAGGGGTTCCGGCGGAGTATTTGGACTTTAAGGAGGTGTTTAGCAAGGCTAAGGCGACATCTCTCCCACCTCATCGGCCCTATGACTGCGCCATTGAGCTACATCCAGGCGCAGTCCCACCCAAGGCCCGGTTGTACTCGCTTTCGGCACCGGAGAGGAAGGCCATGGAGACCTACGTCAATGACTCTCTGGCTGCGGGAATTATTCGTCCTTCCACATCACCCGCAGGAGCAGGGTTTTTTTTTGTGGCGAAGAAGGACAAGACCCTGAGACCCTGCATTGACTATCGGGGTCTGAACGACGTCACGGTGAAGAATCGTTATCCCTTGCCACTCATCTCGTCAGCATTTGAGTTACTACAGGGGGCTACAATCTTCACTAAGCTGGATCTAAGAAACGCTTATCACCTGGTACGAATCCGGGAGGGGGACGAATGGAAGACCGCCTTCAACACCTCTTCGGGACATTACGAGTACCTGGTGATGCCATTTGGACTTACCAACGCCCCTGCAGTTTTCCAGGCGTTGGTGAACGACGTACTCCGAGACATGTTGGATCGTTATGTTTTTGTCTATCTGGACGACATCTTGATTTTTTCTAAGAACCTCAAGGAGCACGTCCATCATGTCCAGACAGTCCTCCAGAGACTTCTGGAGAACTCACTGTTCGTCAAGACGGAGAAGTGCGAGTTTCACACTTCTTCGGTCGCCTTTCTTGGCTACATCGTGGGTCAAGGAAGTGTGGAGATGGATCCTTCTAAGGTCTCAGCAGTTACCTCGTGGCGGGTCCCTGATTCCCGGAAGGAGCTGCAGCGTTTCCTGGGATTCGCCAACTTTTACAGACGGTTCATCCGTGGCTACAGCACCGTGGCCGCCCCGCTCACCGCCCTGACCTCATCCAAGGTGACGTTCCGATGGTCCCCTGCAGCCGAGGAGGCTTTTCAGGACCTCAAGGGCCGGTTTACGTCAGCTCCTATCCTTCAAGTACCAGACACCGCTGGTCAGTTGGTGGTGGAGGTGGATGCTTCTGACGTAGGGGTGGGGGCCATCCTGTCGCAACGTTCTGGTGAGAACCAGAAGCTCCACCCCTGTGCTTTCTTTTCGAGGAGATTGAGTCCGGCGGAGAGAAACTATGACGTGGGGAATCGAGAGCTTCTAGCAGTCAAGTTGGCGTTGGAGGAGTGGCGACACTGGCTTGAGGGGACAGAACAACCATTTCAGGTATGGACCGACCATAAGAACCTGGAATACATCAGGTCGGCACAGAGACTGAATTCTCGGCAAGCCAGGTGGTCGTTATTTTTCACCCGGTTTAATTTTTTTCTCTCCTACCGCCCGGGCTCCCGCAACGTGAAGGCCGACGCTTTGTCCCGGCAGTTCGGGAGGGAGGGAGACACCCGGGGTATTCCGGACACCATTCTTCCTGCTCCTCGAGTGATCGGCGTCCTCGCTTGGGAGATTGAGGAGAGGGTTAAGACCGCTTTGGTGGACCAACCCGGTCCTAGTTCTTGTCCTCTTAACCGCTTGTTTGTGCCTCAGGTTTTGAGGGCTGAGGTGCTTCAGTGGGCTCATAGCTCCAGACTTTCCTGCCACCCTGGAATTCAACGTACCAAGGGGATGGTCCTACAACGGTTCTGGTGGGCCACGCTGGAGGCTGACACCCGGGAGTTTGTGAACGCCTGTCCTGTGTGCAATCGGCACAAACCATCTCACCAAGCGCCAGCTGGCCTCCTTCATCCATTACCGGTCCCACGTCGCCCTTGGTCACATATTTCATTGGACTTTGTGACTGGTCTACCACCGTCCCACGGACATACTGCCATCTTGACGGTGGTAGATCGGTTTAGTAAGATGGCTCATTTCATACCCCTGCCTAAGATCCCGTCAGCTAAGGAGACGGCAGAACTGATTCTGCTCCACGTGTTTCGCATTCACGGACTGGCGACTGATGTGGTTTCCGACCGGGGGCCCCAATTCACCTCTGTGTTTTGGAGGGAGTTTTTGTGAGCTCATCGGGGCGACGGTTAGTCTCACCTCCGGTTTCCACCCACAGGCCAATGGCCAGACCGAACGGAAGAATCAGGAGATGGAGACCACTCTCCGCTGCATGGCTTCCGATCATCCCACGACCTGGTCAAAACAACTCCTGTGGGTGGAGTATGCCCACAACACCCTCATCAGTTCCGCTACTGGTCTTTCCCCTTTTCAGTGTGCATACGGTTTTCAACCCCCATTGTTCTCTGCATTGGAGAAGGAGGTTACCTGTCCGTCTGTCCAGGCTTTCATCCGACGTTGTCGGAGGACTTGGAGGCAGGCTCGTACAACTCTGCTTCAGTCTGCTAACCGGTACGCCACATCAGCGAACCGCCGACGAACCAAGGCACCTGTGTACCAGGTAGGCCAGAGGGTGTGGCTTTCCACCCAGAACATTCCCCTTCGGGTGGAGTCTAAGAAGTTAGCGCCCAGGTTTATTGGACCCTTCGAGATTGTCAAGGTCATTAATCCTGCAGCAGTTCGACTGAGTTTGCCCCGGAACATGAAAATCCATCCCACCTTCCACGTCTCTAGGATTAAACCTGTCCGGGAGAGCCCTATGGTTTCCGCCGCCCCTCCACCACCACCCCCTAGGATGATCGATGGGGGCCCTACCTACACCCTTCGTCGTTTACTCCGTTCCCGTCTCAGAGGAAGAGGGGTTCAATATTTGGTGGACTGGGAGGGCTATGGTCCTGAGGAGAGGCAGTGGGTCCCGGCTCGTCATATCCTCAACCCTCAGCTCATCCGAGACTTCCACCTGCGTTACCCGGAGCAGCCGTCTAGGACCCACGCTCGACCAGGCGTTAAGCCAGGGAGTACTCGTCCGCTACGGACCAGAGGCTTCGTCGAGGAGGAGGGGGAGTCGTCATCGGGCGAGGAGGACGAGGATTTCCAGGAGGGAGAGGCCGAGAGAGCAGTCTCAGACGAGTACTAACCTTTCCCATACCTCCACCTTCCACCCGGTATCTGTAGGGTTTTTTTTTCTTGGGTCTCATTTGTTGGTTTTTTTAGTATTGTTTAGACGTCTGGAGCCGTCCATTAAGGGGGGGGTTCTGTCACAGTCTGCTTTCTCACTCACCTATTTTCTGCATTATCATTCCTTAGTCACCTGGTAGTCACACCCTGTCTCTCTCTCACTCTGTTACACCCATCAGCTCCATTAGTATTTAGGCCCACTTCACCTTCACCTCAGTGCCAGATCGTACTTCGCAGCATGCTTGTCTTTCCCGCACTACTCCTCAGATTGCTCTCCCGGTTTCGACCCTGCCTGTCCCTGACCAGCCTGCCTCGCCTGCTCCCTGACCCGTTCTGTGCCTACGACTCCCGTCCTGCTGTCTCCTGGAACCCTCGCCTGTCCCCGACCAGCCCTTTGCCTACTATCTGCCGTGTTGTCTCCTACCAGCCTATAGACTCTAATAAAGCTGGTTACCAACTATCTCTGGTTTCCCGTGTTCTGCATTTTGGTCCTCAGCTCGTTTGTGACAGAAACGGGGGAAAAGAAGAAGAATTAAGATGGAAATGGAGAAAATGCAAGGGCCTGGGCTAGATCTTTGGACATGATATTCTCCCCCCTGTTTACAATTTTGTATTGAGGTTTTTTGGACGGCATGGAACCTCATCAGGGGTTAAAAAAAAGTGATAAAGATGGAGCATAAGTATTAAGAAAGCTAAATAAATAGTAAAATATAAAAGAAGTATTGTGCACTATGAGGAATGTTTCGATTACTTATCACCTCGTCTCGCTACATAGTCTTGCACAATTCCATTTCTATTCTGTTTCTTCTTGCACTGTTATTATTATTATTATAATTAGTTTTATTGTTTTATATCCTATATATACATACAAAAAACCGAAACTTTGACTTAAATGTATTAGGTCAACAGGTCTCACATAAATGTACTAGGTTAGTTGAAAGCAATAATATTAACTTTCTTTAATTTGTTGACATAATATAAACTTAATTAAAGTTCACGGTTCAGTTTTAATCAGTATATTTATGTTGCACTGTTGGAGGAGCCTCAAACTTTCATTCAGTTCCCATAACTACACTAGCTACTGTGCAAATGACAATTAAGCCTTTGCATCTTGAGTCTTTAATTGAATATAAGCTATTAGCTGCTGAAAGTGTGTTGGACAGAACTTAAACCCTAAAAGCTACACCTGTTGGTATCATGTATGCATGTGCTGTGATCCTTGCAGTGATCAGATGAGTCCTGAGCTGTGGCTGCTCTCCAAACCAACCCGCTCTCTCAGCCAAATGCTTAACTCTCATGGCGCTTCCTGAACAGCCGGCTATTTTTAACCGCTCACCATAATCTTGGTGGTGTAGGCGCAGTTGACCCCTATTCCCTTGATGAGCAGATCCATGGCTGATGCCGGGATGTCTTTCGGATCCGGCAACCTTTTGTAATATTGTCCCGCGACGTAGGCCTGCACCACCGTCATGCGGTTCATAGTGAGCGTGCCGGTCTTGTCGGAGCAGATGGCCGTAGCGTTGCCCATCGTCTCGCAAGCGTCCAGGTGGCGGACCAGGTTGTTGTCCTTCATCATTTTCTGGAATAAACAAGAAACGTAGCGTTACTTAGAAGTCCCTTATTATACTGTTCTTCATCAATATATCACAGGTCTCAGATATAAACAGAACATGTCTCTGATTGGCTGAAATACCAAACAGATCATTGCAGCATTACCCATAATCCCCTCTGTTTCAGCCCTGTTTCCAAAGTGCTGATTCTCTGTCTGTTACTTTAGATGAAAATAAGGAGCCCCTCCCCACGCCCCTCTGAGAGACATTTGGTTACAAAGAACTCAATGGTGCTCTAGGAGGAGATGCAGGTTAGTTAGTAGCCTTCTTTCCAAAGTGGTCATTGCTCCAAGCACGAAGAGCCAAAACACATTCTGAGTGCTAAAAATGACATTACATTTTTACAAATTCTTATAGAAAATAACAGTACGTCGGTTCAAATCCAGTTCGAGGAACCTACAGGCCAAGTCCTCCCCTTAGTCTCCCCCTTTAATACAGTTTCTATCAATGAATGTACTCTCTGGTCCATCAGCCTACTTTCCAAAGTGGTCATTGCTCCAACAGGGGAGAGCCAAAGACCATTATGGGTGCGACTGAGTGCTAAAGATTACATTAAAATGGCATTAGAACTTTAAAACTGTAGAGCATTTTTACAAAATCATATAAACATAACAGTACGTGGGTTAAAATCCGGCTCGAGGAACTTACAGGCCAAGTCCTCCCCTTTAATGCTGGTTCTATCACTAAATGCACTCTTTGGTCCATCAGCGACAAACCTCATTGGGAGTTCTTGACGCTACAAGTCTTTTGAGCCGTGACAATATGTCGTGACATATAAGTAACATTATATACTAACACACCTACTTTTCTAGATGGTCACTGCTCCAAAACAATTCTGTGTGCTACTAAAATGACGTTAAAATGGCATTAGCTCTGTAAATCTGTAGAAAGTTTTTACAAAATCGAATATAAAATAACAGCACGTGGGTTAAAATCTGGCTCAAGGAACCCAGGTCGACCACTTGGTCTCACCCTTCAACACCGTTTCTATCACTAAAGGCACTCTCTGGTCCATCAGAGAGTGCCTTTGTTGTTTTTGTCATGCCTTTATCAGAATTTCCCAGTTTTTAAATCCATTTATTGTCAAATACTCACTGTTCTTTTAGCCCTGGTTGTGTTATATTTTTGTTGAATATTCTCAGGTATTTCATATTGAATATTCTACAGTGATTCAACTCAAAGTTTTGTCTAAACCTCATTGGGAGTTCTTGACGCTACAAGTCTTTTGAGCGGTGCCAATATGTCGTGATATATAAGTGATGTTATATACTAACACACCTTGACTGAGTAGGCCAGGGAGATGGTGACGGCCAGAGGAAGACCTTCAGGCACGGCCACCACTAGCACCGTCACGCCGATGATGAAGAACTTGACGAAGAACTGAACGTAGACGGGAACACACTCGCTGGTCCACGTGACGCCCTGAATCCATAAGGTGTCGATCAGGAAGCGAGTGATGAGGATGACGACAGTGATGGACGACATGAACAGACCTGAAGACAGAAAGACAAAGAGAGACGATTAAAGTTAGTTCAGAATCAGGATCGGGTTTATTACCAAGTAGGGTTACACACACGAGGAATTTGCTTTGGTGTAGATGGCGCATATAAAGATATAAACCTGATCATAAGCACAACACCTGTAAGGAGAGGTTAGGATCGTCAATGCCTAGAGATGACACTGAGAGTTTAAGTACAAATAAAAAGCCTGTGTTCCTCATAGACTCAGAGTAATCAAGGAAGTGTTTTCTACGGTCCACAAAAAGGACAAACCTTGGAGAGAGTTTGAAGTCACTGTTCTTATCCTAACTCTCATGGATCTACACAAAGGCAACCTCTTTGAGTGTATTATAAGACAATAGGGGGTCAAAAAGTGTATATAGGCTCTATGTGTCACATACAGAAATATAATAACAATATGACGTCATAGCAAATCCTTAATCTCATATTTAACTAGCTTGTTGTGTAGTAGGCGCTTAACCCTAAAACGGTTTCTGTATCCTGGGGGATACATTTATTTGACAAGCTGTGTCCGTGTGTAAAATAGGTCTAATAACAGTGTAATCGAGGTGTAATAACAGAGTGACATGGGCGTAATAAGGATGTATTATTGTGCCATCTCAGTGTAATAGGCTTGTAATAACTCTGTAATATGGGAGTTATAACAATGTAATTACAGTGTAATATGGGTCTCATAACAGTGGGGGAATAACAGAGTAATATGGGTGTAACACATGTCAAACTAAATCAACTCGCATCATGAACATGAAATTAGCCCTAGCACATTACAAGGAGCCCTAATATGAAAAAGCTCTGAAAGAGAGGAATAAGAATACAAGTCCTGTTCAAAGTGAATTAAACCCATATGTGGCATCATCATCTTCACAACCAAAGTGAAATGGATTGCTTCATTGATGAAGAGTACTATGATACTGATGATACTGATTCATCAGATTAGTATCGTACCTGCTTTTCCGATCTGCACAGCCAGTTTGGTCAGCTTCCCCTGGAGGACGGACTTCTCCTTTTTGAGGTTTTTCTTCTTCTCCGGTTCTCCGTCATCGTTGAGCGGCTGCATCTCCACCGGGCCTCCATCCTTGTTTTTTCCTACAGAAAACAAGGGAATTAAACAAACGTCAAGATGCGATTACATTTTGTTCCTCCATTATAAAAAAATATATAATCGACAAATAGTTAACTGAGCCAATTAAGACGGTTTATTCTTGTGATAGACTTTAACAACTTGAAGGTTACATTATATTAGGATCAAATGCACCCGTCAAGTGTTGTTGCTGATTTACAGGGACTTTGCAAAAACTAAGCAGCTCACAAACATCACAGATAGAGTCGTCGTTTACAAAACAGAATGCCACCAAAGAAGAATTGGAGTTGTATTTTCCCTGCTGATAAAGAATATGGTTGAATAAAGTTACAGCAGTTCCTCTTTCTGCCGCAGAGAGGGACGTTTGTCCTGAGGCTGTGTATTTATAACTCTTCACCTCAAAGAAGGGTCCTTCATTCGGTGTGTGACTTCAAACGGAGTTCAATCTGTCAGGCAGTGGGAGGGTGCACGGGCCGGATTAGAAGAAGCCCTTGAGAGTGAGGGTATCTGTAGGTGTGTGTGTTTGTTTCTCTGTGTGTGAGAGCATGCTGATCCCATCTCAGTAATGAGTTTATTAGGGGACAGGCAGGCAGGAGAAGAAAGCAGCTGCCGAGCTTAAGGCCGATAATCTGCTTGGTCCTAATCACCAGCAACAGAGTCAGGAGCACCTGCTGCTGCTCAGAGGGACGCACACTGCACCATGCGGGAGAACCAGGAAGACCGGACAGGGACCTGGAACCAGGAGTCTGCCTTAGATCAGACATCCACTCAGGCATATACTACACTACCTCACAGAACTAAAGCAGCTTTGTGTTGCTCACCTTTCTTTGCTTTCTCCTCTTTTTTACCTGTAAGAGAAAAACATGCAACAGTTAGTTGATTTTGCCGAAAGGTGCTTTTTTGCCGGCACGTAACGCCTAGTAAGATAAGGTAAGGTAGGTAGGTAAGGTACGTTTATTTATATAGCACATTTTCAGACACAGAAGCAATTCAAAGTACTTTACATCTTCATTAACACTTAACAAGAAGACAATAGAAAGGAACACATTAAATAAACAAAATGGAATAACAGATTCATAAAACCCATGCATAAAAGAGATACAGAATAGTTTAAAAACAACATTGTAAATACAGTAGGCGCTAAAACAAGTTAAAAGACATGATGTAGACAGAAAGCGTATGCTAACTTTTGATCCTCGTGGTCTTTACATGATACTGACCACATTTAAAGTCGATCCGAATGAAACTAGGAGTTAGCTCAAATATGGGGCTGAAAAAGTGCAAAAAATGGCCAGGTGTTGTACATAAAATTAAAATGGCCGACTTTCTGTTGGGTTTACAGTATGTCTCCAAGAGGGTTTCTTGTGCATCTCACCATGCTATATTGGCCTACCAAACTTCAGACTTGTAGGTGAAAGTACAATGAGGGGCTGCTTGTTAGCAAATGTGTACGTGGTGCTGTACTGTAGAGACATTTCACTTGCATCAATTATGAAAGCCCCCAAAATATCGAATTGTTCACCCGTCCTGGCAAGTGTGCAAAACATCTACATCTTTAATTTCTCTTGTATAGTTTCTACATTTTGTTTATTTCCTTATTTAAGGTTTTGACCACCTCTTATTTTGTGTTTATCTGTACTTTGTTTTCCTTTGACAATATTAAAGACGTATCTGCAAGCTTAAAACACATGATGACGTTGACTCATTGTTAACCCCTAACAGTAATCTTATTAAACCGTTCCCTTTGTTCTCTGAACTTACTTTTCTTTTCTTTCCTCTCCTTCTTTTTCTTCTCCTTCTTTTCTTTCTCAGCCTTCTCGTCCACATCACTGTCTTCACTAGCGCCGAGCAGCGTGAAGATGATCCCAGTCTGAGAGTTTTCCCCCACAGCCGTGACCAGCATCTTACCAGAGCCCTCCATCACATGGGTACCTGGGAGAGAGATTGAGGCGAATCACAATGACTTCCGTTAATATTGAGATAGACATTATTAAACACGATTACTACTTGGTTGAATACTCGATTCTGATTGGTCAATTTGGACACCTCAGAGGTTGTTAATAAGCAATAACACACCGCTGCTAAGCAAAATAATGAACATTGCTAAGGAAGATCAAGGGAGAGAAGGAAAGAGGTTAAAAGACAGAGCATTGGACGATGCGTTGGAAGATGACAGACAGGAAGTAAACACTAAAGGGAACAGCAGAAGAAGAAAGACAGGAAGTAAACACTAACGGGAACAGCAGAAGAAGACAGACAGGAAGTAAACACTAAAGGGAACGGCAGAGGAAGACAGACAGGAAGTAAACATTAACGGGAACAGCAGAAGAAGACAGACAGGAAGTAAACACTAAAGGGAACAGCAGAAGAAGACAGGCAGGAAGTAAACACTAAAGGGAACAGTAGAAGAAGACAGACAGGAAGTAAAAACTAATGGGAACATCAGAAGAAGACAGACAGGAAGTAAGCACTAATGGGAACATCAGAAGAAGACAGGCAGGAAGTAAACACTGAAAGGAACAGCAGAAGAAGACAGGCAGGAACTAAACACTAAAGGGAACAGCAGAAGAAGACAGGCAGGAACTAAACACTAAAGGGAACAGCAGAAGAAGACAGGCAGGAACTAAACACTAAAGGGAACAACAGAAGGCAAGGCAAGGCAAGGCAAGTTTATTTATAGAGCACTTTTCAACACAAGGCAATTCAAAGTGCTTTACAACAAATGAAAGACATTAAGAAAATGGCATTTAAAATCAGTCATTAGTCAGAAGAAGACAGGCAGGAAGTAAACACTAAAGGGAACAGCAGAAGAAGACAGACAGGAAGTAAACACTAAAGGGAACAGAAGAAGACAGACAGGAAGTAAACTCTAAAGGGAACAGCAGAAGAAGACAGACAGGAAGTAGACACTAAAGGGAACGGTAGAAGAATACAGGCAGGAAGTAAATACTAGGGAACAGTAGAAGAAGACAGACAGGAAGTAAACACTAAAGGGAACAGCAGAAGAAGAAAGACAGGAAGTAAACACAAAGGGGAACAGCAGAAGAAGACAGACAGTAAGTAAACACTAAATGGAACAGAAGAAGAAGACAGGCAGGAAGTAAACACTAAAGGGAACAGCAGAAGAAGAAAGACAGGAAGAAAACACTAACAGGAACAGCAGAAGAAGACAGACAGGAAGTATACACTAAAGGGAACAATAGAAGAAGACAGACAGGAAGTAAACACTAAAGGGAACAGTAGAAGAAGACAGACAGGAAGTAAACACTAAAGGGAACAGTAGAAGAAGACAGACAGGAAGTAAACGCTAACAGGAACAGCAGAAGAAGACAGACAGGAAGTAAACACTAAAGGGAACAGTAGAATAATACAGGCAGGAAGTAAACACTAAAGGGAACAGTAGAATAATACAGGCAGGAAGTAAACACTAAAGGGAACAGCAGAAGAAGACAGACAGGAAGTAAACACTAAAGGGAACAGAAGAAGACAGACAGGAAGTAAACTCTAAAGGGAACAGCAGAAGAAGACAGACAGAAAGTAAACACTAACGAGAAAAGCAGAAGAAGACAGACAGGAAGTAAACACTAAAGGGAACAACAGAAGAAGACACACATGAAGTAAACACTAAAAGGAACAGCAGAAGAAGACAGACCGGAAGTAAACACTAAAGGGAACAGCAGAAGAAGAAAGACATAAATGAAGTAAACACTAAAGGGAACAGCAGAAGAAGACAGTCAGACAGGAAGTAAACACTAAAGGGAACAGCAGAAGAAGACAGTCAGACAGGAAGTAAACACTAGAGGGAACAGCAGAAGAAGACAGTCAAACAGGAAGTAAACACTAACGGGAACAGCAGAAGAAGACAGTCAGACAGGAAGTAAACACTAACGGGAACAGCAGAAGAAGACAGTCAAACAGGAAGTAAACACTAACGGGAACAGCAGAAGAAGACAGTCAGACAGGAAGTAAACACTAACGGGAACAGCAGAAGAAGACAGTCAGACAGGAAGTAAACACTAACGGGAACAGCAGAAGAAGACAGTCAAACAGGAAGTAAACACTAAAGGGAACAGCAGAAGAAGACAGTCAGACAGGAAGTAAACACTAACGGGAACAGCAGAAGAAGACAGTCAAACAGGAAGTAAACACTAACGGGAACAGCAGAAGAAGACAGACAGGAAGTAAACACTAGAGGGAACAGCAGAAGAAGACAGTCAAACAGGAAGTAAACACTAAAGGGAACAGCAGAAGAAGACAGTCAGACAGGAAGTAAACACTAACGGGAACAGCAGAAGAAGACAGTCAAACAGGAAGTAAACACTAACGGGAACAGCAGAAGAAGACAGACAGGAAGTAAACACTAGAGGGAACAGCAGAAGAAGACAGTCAAACAGGAAGTAAACACTAAAGGGAACAGCAGAAGAAGACAGTCAGACAGGAAGTAAACACTAACGGGAACAGCAGAAGAAGACAGACAGGAAGTAGACACTAACAGGAACACAGTCTGGGCTCTGGCAGTGTTTAAGGACTTCTTAGTGGAAAATAAACGTGAATAGACTTTGACAGTTACAGAAAACCTTGATACTGTAAGTGCTGCTGTCATTTAAAGTTACGTTGTTGTTGTTGTTGTTGTTGTTGTTGTTGTTGTTGTTGTCCCATTTCAATTAATATTGAGAGTCAAATATTGCACTATTTCACTTTTTTAAACTATTTCTCTTTTTGTATTTACTATTTACTTGTACTATATGTTTATGTGTATCTGTGTTATTGTGTTGCACTGTTGGAGAAGCCTGTGACCTAAGATTGTCATCGGCATGACTAGAATGTACCTTTGTTCGCATGACAAAATAAAGAACCTTGAACCTTGAAATAGTTTGTATATTTAGTTTGTGACCGCGTAATAAGCGGCATAATGTACTTACTCTCTGACTTTGAACACATCTTGCATTTATGTAGAATATTCTGTGGCCTACAAAGTCAAATGCATCAATCTGGTGAGAGGATACATTCATGAAAAACGTTCTGCTCTAGTAAAAACTGAATTATGAACTCATTGGTTGAATCAATATGAATGGCTGCTATTTCTGATGTTCAATTTCAATGTTCTTATTTCTTTTCTTATTGAAGGCGAGAAACAACAGGCGGTATGATATGCTGTACAAATTGTTAAGACGACTGGCAAACTCACTTGACTTGAAGTAATTAAGATCTTCATTACCTGACAGCAACATGGGGTCCTTGTCGACGCTCTTCTTCACGTGGTCCGACTCTCCGGTCAGAGAGCTCTCATCAATCTTCAGATCGTTGCCCTGAATCAGGATGCCGTCAGTCGGCAGGAGGTCACCTGGAACCGCAAAACACACACAGGTGCACTGTAAGAACAGCTCTCCTTCATCACGTCTCTGTGTTACAACATTAAGTCTGTCACATGGGTACAGATGGAGGAAAACCACCAACAATGAAATATTCCACTTTTAAATAGTGATGTTTAAATACAGATGTCAAATAACATTTTTCAATATAACTTCCAGTCAACGATGAGCAGCCAACACATTCTCACTCCCAGTCCCAACTCAATACAGATGTCAGTATTCTGAGCCCCTACTCTCCATCGAACTGAAAAAAGTCTGACATTATACATTTAAAACAAGTGTGGCTTGATATAAGGTTGATAAACGCTGGGAGAACGGGTCGGCAGAGAGCATTTCTCCGCGATCTCAACTCGTTTATTACCAACGTTCAGGGAGCTCTATGCAAGTCAATGGGACTCCCTGATAGTTGGAAATCGACGCTAAAGGGCCCCCCACTGTGTTTGATGGTGACACCAAAGGATCCTGACATAACGTCACTATTGGACGAGTTGGGAGTGAGAATGTGTAAATGACTTTCTGACTGCTGGTGATTCTTTATGCTGTAAACTAAAGAAGAATCAAATCTTCTGCAGCTTTCTATACTCAAATGAAACACATTTTCTATAAACATGCCAATGTTCTGCTGAAAGAAGACTATGAAGAATCAGAAAATCATTTTACATTTTGGTTATAATTGTGGTTTTAATATTGTACGCCTTCAAGTGTCGATCGACTATGTACGGCTTGTCAATTGATGTACAATAGTAGAGACTAAGCTGAACACTATTAGCTTTGAACATTTCTAACTTGTACCAAATGTATTTTCTATGTGTAAAACAGGGGAAAAACAATCCAGCAGAAATGGGCTCAGGGCACTGCAGCATCAACAAGGTCACTTTGGAGAGCCCTTTGGTTACTTTCATTTGTTGTGTTCTTTTTAAGTCTATGAATAGAAATAACCTTTCCTGTGTTATTTTATATAACAAACGTCCTTGTATTTAGATTGAAAGGGTCATTTTGTATTTTGAAACACCAGGAACATGTAAGCAAAAAGCTAAATGAATGAACTCAGACACCCTTGAATAAGATCTTCAGCTATTAAGATATTCTAAGATTACACCTGATTTCAAGTCTTGTTTTGTCTTTACACCACTGGCTGTACTATAGCTGCTGCATTATGATCTCTCACCATATTTGACTTGTGCGATGTCCCCTACGACGATCTCTGACACCAGGATCTGGAGCATCTGCCCCCCTCGCACCACGGTGAACTTCTGCTCCTGCTCGATGCGGTTCTGGAGGCCTCGAAACTGCTTCTCTTTGCTCCAGTCGTTGAAGGCGGTCACCAGGACCACGCAGACCACCGACAGCAGGATGGCGGCGCCCTCGATCCAGCCGGCATCCGCCTCGCCGTCCTCGTCCACGCCGCCGGCCGCACTGCCGCAGTCTGAGCAGAGACAACGAGAGGCTGGACATTAGTGTTCTGTGTCGACCTTAGAGTCATGCACTCTGCTTTTTTAACCATATCTCAAAGGACTCACAATTGATCTTTGAAGCACATTGTGAAGCTGAGTGCAAAAATGAGCACCAGCCTTTGGTTTGTCTTAGGAAACTGTCTTATGTTAACTGTTGGGAAAATAGTGAATGTCCTCTTCCAACATGAGAGTCACATGATAACAAAGGTATCCCAACTGTAGCTGTGAACATGACAGGATGTGTGATTACCTAGAAGAGCATCAGGACTGTTTGAGGCAGATGATAGCTATGTGATTAACATGATGATTCAGCCTCTATGGAGAGAGACATCAAGCATGCTCATTTCTGACGTGGAGCTAATCTGAAGTAAACATTGAATACTGCTTTCTATTCCTCCATCTTGTGACTGTGTAACTCCCTCTCTTGGATATCAGCATGTGAAGGACACTGCTCAGGAACTAGTCTCTGTATGTGATGACTCCTTCCATTCTGGAGAGGATCACAGATACATGGATCCTGAGGTGAAGCTCAGGCCGGTGACCAGGGATATTTTTCTAACATGGGTCAACATTATAAGATAAGATGGACCTTTATTGTTACAGGATGTGTATTTTGTAAATTGTGTAACTTTGTTATATTATAATTTTTGCATCTTTAATACTTTTGTATGCATGCTCCTTAGGTAACATTAAGCTGTCCATAGCCGCTTTCACACCAAGTACTTTGCCGTACTTAGTGCCGGTACTTAGTGCCGGTACTTAGTGCCCCGGCACTTAGTACCCATTGTGTTTACACCGGGGTACTTTTCCCTGAGGGAAGATTACCCAAATGAAGCCGCTGACGTCACTTCTTCTTCTTCTGCTTTGGGTTTACTGGCAGGCAACTTCACGGCGTATACTGCCACCCGAAGTCCCCGGCCGGAGGTCCCCGGAGTTGGGGCGTCAGAACACCGACACCTCCCCATCACTCCACCGCTCCCATGTTTTTTTTTGTGTTGCCATAAGTTATTCTCTCTCCGTTGGTGCGCGGGGCTAATGCTAATGCTAATAATGCTAATGTGAGCAAATACAACGGCGGCTTCACAAAACCTTTCAGAGTTTTACGGGGCGTGGTTTGCATTCGCCCAGCCAATAGAAATTGGTTATTTGTTGGTACTTTTTTCGTACCACCTCTCTAGCAGCCACTAAAAATGGGGGTACAAGTTCCTGGCACTAAGTACTCTTTTTGGTGTGAACGCGACATCAGGGGTACTAACGGAACTAAACGGGAAAAGTACGGGGGAAAAGTACTCCGGTGTGAACGCGCCTTTTAACTATTTTCTGCTGTAATAATGTAAATGTCCCCTCGGTTGGACTAATAAAGGTATTCTGATACTGGGAAATTCAGTAGTTTAACAGCAACAGGGTACGATTGAAAAACAGGACAGCAAAGAAAGATTCACACAGATTAGCCGCTTTCACACTAAGTACTCTGCCGTACTTAGTGCCAGCACTTAGTACCCCCATGGAACTAGATCGCGCTCACACCGGAATAAGTTCCCTGAGGGAAGATTAGGCAAATTAAGCCGCTGACGTCACTTCTTCTTCTTCTGCTTTGGGTTTACTGGCAGGCCGCAAACCACTTCACGGCGTATACTGCCACCGGAAGTCCCCGGAGTTGGGGACTGGCTTCAGTAGAAGCTGCTGGGACTCCCAGCAGCTTCTACTGAAGCCTTCCGAGTAAATCGCCAGAACGCCGACACCTCCTCATCTCCACCGCTCCCATGTTTTTTTTTTGTGTTGCCATAAGTTATTCTCTCTCCATTAGAGTTTTACGGGGCGTGGATTGCATTTCGTCCAGCCAATTAGAAATTGGTACTTTTTTCTCCCAGGATAGTCTCACCTCTCTAGCAGGCACTAAACATGGGGGTAAAAGCTCCCGGGACTAAGTTCTCTTTTTGGTGTGAACGCAAAATAAGAGGTACTAACGGAACTAAACGGGAAAAGTACTCCGGTGTTTAACAAACATTTAAGGTCAAATCAAAAAATTATAAAATAACTATAAAATAAGAAATTAATTAAAATGAACATATATAAATATTGGGTCATATATACATATTAGATATATTTACATATATGTGTGAAAATAGTGTGTATATTAGAGTTATGAACTCTGCTTTTGTAACCACTCAAACACTGCAGCCATCAAGAATCAGAGAGTGGAATCACACACATCTCTCAAATGATTCAAAATGTATCTTTGAAGCAACTTGTGAAGCTGTGTGCCAAAAGGAGGACCAGCGTCCTATTTCACCGTTGACAAAACCATGATAATCATCGTAGATTCTGTCTTTCTCTTTACTGTCGGTTTAGTACCCTGTCTTTGAAGAGCAGAAACTCTCCCAGTCAGATCATTAAGTCTTCTAGCAGATTGATTAATGAGCCAAATCTAAACCTGGAGACCCTGACAGTTACAGCGGTTTTCCAGCTCTATATTGGACGACGACACCCACCCTCTGCACTCAGAGTTTAAGCTTCTTCCTTTAGGAGGTTAGTTGTCCCAAATGTAAAACTAAGGGGTATAAAAACAGCTTTGTTCCAGCAGCCAACGCACAAATTAAATATTGCAGCAGCGTCACACAGAGGCTATTTATTTTGTATTTAGTATTAACTTTCTGGATTGCTCAGGTTGGTAGTAGTTGTTTTTAAATGTTGTTAGATGTGATGGAGCAGGGCGTACTTTTGTTTTGTCTGTTAACTTGTCTATGTTGGTTTGTAATCTGTGTCATAATGGATACCTTGTCTTTGACATGCAAACCCAATCTACCTAGGAGAACAAATAAACAACCTGAACCTGAAGTAAGTGACCTTCCTGTACACGAGGATTCAAGACCAACTAACTTTAGGAGGGGTGAGATACTTCTGCTTTGACGTTAACATCTCAGCTAGTCTTAGAGGGTGTCACACTTATTTTGGTTCAGGGGCAACGTACAGCCACATCTGATCTCAAGTGGGCTGGAACAACAACTTTGGCAACAGCAACAACCTGCTTCAAAGTTGTAAATAGGTGTTTTATGAACGCTGTGAGATGCCTACACACAGGTTCAAAATACAAGTAATGGAAAGTGACTTATCTGAAGATGTAAAGGTTTCATCCGAGTGTTTAAAATCCAAACTCACTCTGTCTTTCGGCGTTGGGCGGACTGTAGAAAGAAAGGCCTAGAGAAATGATGGCTGCCACCTCCAGGATGATGAGTGTGACATCCTGCAGGGCTTCCCATACTAACTGCAAAAAGGTTTTTGGCTTTTTAGGAGGGATGACGTTCTGTCCAAACTCCTCTTTCCTTCTGTCGATGTCCTCCGACGTCCCGGCCAAACCTGCGGGGGGAGACACAGAGACATCATCAGAGACATGTCCTCCTCTGAGCCTCGTTCACACCGTTAGACCAGGTTCATTTAACAACTGTTGATCCAAGATAACCTACTTTAATCAGAGGTGGTAGGAGTACTCAGATCTTGTACTTGAGTAACAGTAGAAGTACTCAGATCTTGTACTTGAGTAACAGTAGAAGTACTCAGATCTTGTACTTGAGTAAAAGTAGAAGTACTCAGATCTTGTACTTGAGTAACAGTAGAAGTACTCAGATCTTGTACTTGAGTAACAGTAGAAGTACTCAGATCTTGTACTTGAGTAACAGTAGAAGTACTCAGATCTTGTACTACAGTAAAAGTAGAAGTACTCAGATCTTGTACTTGAGTAAAAGTAGAAGTACTCAGATCTTGTACTTGAGTAACAGTAGAAGTACTCAGATCTTGTACTTGAGTAACAGTAGAAGTACTCAGATCTTGTACTACAGTAAAAGTAGAAGTACTCAGATCTTGTACTACAGTAAAAGTAGAAGTACTCAGATCTTGTACTTGAGTAACAGTAGAAGTACTCAGATATTGTACTTGAGTAAAAGTAGAAGTACTCAGATCTTGTACTTGAGTAAAAGTAGAAGTACTCAGATATTGTACTTGAGTAAAAGTAGAAGTACTCAGATCTTGTACTTGAGTAAAAGTAGAAGTACTCAGATATTGTACTTGAGTAAAAGTAGAAGTAGTCAGATCTTGTACTTGAGTAAAAGTACAAGTACTCAGATATTGTACTTGAGTAAAAGTACAAGTACCAGAGTGTAGGAATACTCTGTTAGTAAAAGTCCTTCAATCAAAATGTTACTCAAGTAAAAGCAGAAAAGTATTAGTCTATTTAAAGTACCACATCTAAAAGAACTAATTATCCGTAGTGGCCATTTTTTGAGTAATATATATTATATCACTTGAGCATAGTTAGTAATGTATTCACATGTCTTTCATTCTCTCATCCTTGATAGTACATTCAACTGTATAAGTGGATTTAAAAGTATGATATTTGCTGCCAAAATATAATGGAGTAGAAATACAAAGCGGCATAGAATGAAAATACTCAGGTAAAGTACATGTATCTCTTAAGAACTTGTGTACAGAACTTGAGTATTGAGTACATTTACTTTTCACCGTGTGTAAATGGGCACACAGTAACGTTAGCAATAGTAGCTCATCATTTAGCAAGGCCTTGGTAAACGTAGTGTCAGATAAGGCTATAGCATAAAGTTGAATTTGAATAAGTTCAGTGTTAATTCTAATGGTTAGAACTTGTTTTTTTTAAAACAGTAACAGTGATACCACAAAATTACCCCAAATCAAAAGCCACATGAAAAAGATAGGTCTTTAATTGACATTTCAAAATGCCAAGGGGGTTTGCTAAGATCCAAGGGGCTATAAAAGCAGAAAGCAGCCTAACCAGGTTTCTTGTGTAATACTGTTGGTACTTCTAAAAGGGTCTGAGTGTCCTTGCAAAGATGGAGGGTTACGGTAAGCCTTGTAAATCATTAAACGCACTTTAAAATCAATTCTGAAAGACACCGGTAAGTGCAGTGATGCCAGCAGCGGGGAAATGTGATCCTGCCCGCATCATCCTGAATGAATTGCAATTCAAGATGTTTAAAACAATAAAAATGGAATTTCAATAGTCCGAGCGTTAAGTAATAATGTCTGGCAAAGTTAATCAGGTGGAACATTTTTATTTCTTGCCAGCTTGACGCACGATGAACCAACATGACGCGTGGGGTATCCTGCCTCTCAGCAGTGGTGTGTTGTTGTAGATGTGTTTCCTCCGAGGAGCAGGAGGACATGTTGGGACTCGCTCAGATCCCGCGGGACTCCCTGACTCAGCAACTGAAACTCAGAGAGCGAGCCCTCTGCTTTCAGGTGACTCTGATCTCACTGTCAACTAAGTGAAATATTGTACCAGTCTATCTAAACTAAAACTATTATTTAGAAACCAAATTGTGAATGGTTATGAACAGGACCTGTGAACTCATACTTTTACTTTCAAGACAAATAAACGCTAGATGGGGGGGCAAGCTTCTTCTTGCGCCTTTTGAACATGAGAGACTATTTGAGAATGTATTTTATTTTATTTTTTGTAACGTGAAGGTTTTTCTTCTGTTAAATCTATTAAAAAAAAAAAATCTTTCTGACCGGTTCAATAAATTGACTAATACTAATAATAGGTCTCCCCCTGCTGACACACAGAGCAGTAACGCAGAGTGATGGATTTTCCACAGTTGTCCAGCTGCTGCTGACATTTCACCTCTGTGTGTCAGCAGGAGTCCAAACACTGAGTGTTTGCTGAGTGTGAACCAGACAGACACACCGAGTGAATTAATGATGACGAGGACATGTCAAGGGGCAGAGACTCAGAGTGAGAGACGAACCAGGGTCCACTGAGACACAATGTCCACTGTCTGCAGAGGTGGGAAGTAGCGGAGTACAAATACTTCGTTACTGTACTTAAGTACATGTTTCTGGTATCAGTTACTCCACTACTTATTTTCCTGAGGACTTTTTAATTTGACTTCTTACATGTTGAACCCAAATACCTGTACTTTCTACTTCTTACATTTTGAACACAAATACCTGTACTTTCTACTTCTTACATGTTGAACCCAAATACCTGTACTTTCTACTTCTTACATGTTGAACCCAAATACCTGTACTTTCTACTTCTTACATGTTGAACACAAATACCTGTACTTTCTACTTCTTACATGTTGAACCCAAATACCTGTACTTTCTACTTCTTACATGTTGAACTCAAATACCTGTACTTTCTACTTCTTACATGTTGAACCCAAATACCTGTACTTTCTACTTCTTACATGTTGAACACAAATACCTGTACTTTCTACTTCTTACATGTTGAACCCAAATACCTGTACTTTCTACTTCTTACATGTTGAACTCAAATACCTGTACTTTCTACTTCTTACATGTTGAACCCAAATACCTGTACTTTCTACTTCTTACATGTTGAACTCAAATACCTGTACTTTCTACTTCTTACATGTTGAACTCAAATACCTGTACTTTCTACTTCTTACATGTTGAACTCAAATACCTGTACTTTCTACTTCTTACATGTTGAACTCAAATACCTGTACTTTCTACTTCTTACATGTTGAACTCAAATACCTGTACTTTCTACTTCTCTCATTTTCCAAACAGCTGGTTCCTTTAGTCTGAATGTGTGTTTGATGCGTGATCATTATTCTTTAGAGTCATTGCGTGCCTATTGATTTGAACACGATCCATGTATCCATCATTTCCTGGTCTTCTCTAAAGAAGAGGGACCAATGGAAACGTTGTCATGTTGCCGTTGTTCAGCATGGAAACATTCATTAGCTAACAATGACATTATTGTCTAAAGGGAGGTCAGGTACTCTTTAAAACAGCTGCTAGTTATGGGTACTTTTTACTGAAGTACATTTCAAAGCTTAGTCAGTACTTCTACTTTCACCACAGTATTTTTAAACACGAGTATCTGTACTTCTACTTGAGGAAAGGATGTGGCCATCTCTGGCTGTCTGCAGGTCGGCACGAGACACTCTGTGAAGAGGCTAATCCTGGGTTTTAAACTTTCCAAAGCCACACGAGGTGTCCGACTCACATTGCTAAAAAGTGCGCATAGACATGGTGTTTAATTCCGCTTTTAAATATTATTACAAGGCTTAGTTGAATACTCAATTCTGATTAGTGAATTTGGATATCTCAGAGGTTGTTAATACTCGATAAACACCGCTGCTAAGCAACAATAATGACCGTTGCTAAGGAGGATCAAGGCAGAGAAGGACAGAGGTTAAAAGACAGAGCATTGGATGTCAGATAAATCAAATGAACAGACTTCGACATGTACAAAAAACACCTCGATCAGAACCTGCCTTTCATTTTAAATTACGTTGTCGTTGTCACAGTTCAGCTCTCGGTACGCAGTTCAACAGACTATTTTATTCTTAGCTGAAGA
This sequence comes from Harpagifer antarcticus, assembly GCA_902827135.1. Lineage (NCBI taxonomy): Eukaryota > Metazoa > Chordata > Actinopteri > Perciformes > Harpagiferidae > Harpagifer > Harpagifer antarcticus. The sequence continues at coordinate 228,840 of CADEHL010000965.1, forward strand.
TCATTCTTAACACGATCATTTTCAAGTCCATAAAATCATTTTCAATTGATAGTGGGAGGTAAGTCATTAGTTTATTTAGTATCTGGCCGTGAAATAAGCGGGATATTGTGCAGCAAGCTGGTCAATGATGAAAACACAACACCCTTCAGGCGGCGCATTATTGTTACATAACCTCTGGTTGACTTTCTAGAAAAACAAATATCCAAAATGCAAATATCCCTCTGTGATCAGGCAATCGTCAAAAATAAGGTGACAAGAATAACGCTCTAACAATGTGCCGAGTCATGTGATCTACTACTGAATAATGCGCTAAATACTGTGATCGGAAAACTACGCCTTCTGCCATCCAGCCCTAAAACATTTTCTCATCCATTTAAAGCCTCGCCCTCCACAGGAAGTGACGTCACTCATTCCCTAAAAAAGGGGGTTGTTGTCCAAAACGTAAACATTAGGCGCATTCACACTGCGGTACTTTTCCCACAAAGGTTCATGCGAACTTAGTTCATGAGAACTCTTTTATCGCGTTCACACCAAAAAGAGCCGGTACTAAAATTAGTTCATGAGAACCTTTTTACCCGCTCGAAAGTCCCTGCTAGAGAGCAGGGACTTTCGAGCGGCTCTTTTGTGAGAAAAGAGCTATATTTCTGATTGGCTGGGCGGATTGCAAACCATGCCCCGTAAAACTTCCAAAAAGTTTTGTGAAGCCGCCATTTTATTATCCTCGCATTAGCATTAGCATTAGCCCAGCGCAGAAACGCAGAGAGACTAACTTATGGCAACACAAAATAAAACATGGGAGCGGTGGAGATGAGGAGGTGTCGGCGTTCTGGCGATTTACTCGGAAGGCTTCAGTAGAAGCTGCTGGGAGTCCCAGCAACTTCTACTGAAGCCAGTCCCCAACTCCGGGGACTTCCAGCCGGGGACTCCGGGCGGCAGTATACGCCGTGAAGTTGTTTGTAGCCTGCCAGTAAACCCAAAGCAGAAGAAGAAGAAGTGACGTCAGCGGCTTCATTTGCCTAATCCTCCCCCAGGGACTTTTTCCGGTGTGAACGCGATCTGTACTTAGTTCATGAGAACTAAAGAGTTCTCATGAACTAAGTTCACATGAACCTTTGTGGGAAAAGTACTGCGGTGTGAATGCGCCTATAGTATTTCAGAAATAACGCTGTAACTTAAATATATCTGATATATTCATACAGTACATCAAGTCCATTGTCGGTTGTCCATATTAAACCATTATTACACCGATGTTACACTGTTATAAGACACATTTTTCACAGGGACACAGTCTGTCAAATACATGTACAACCATTTAAGGGTTAATCTATTTGTTGACATTTCAAGTTTTCCTTTTACAACAATAACAGAGAAACATCCACATAAAAAACAGTCATTGCTAATACTATGTAACTCCAGGCTTCTTTGGCCTAAGCTTGTTAAAGAGGCAGACTCAACCCTTTGTGTTGTGATATAACATTGCTGCTGTGTGACGGAACAATTCAATTATTGTGTTTCTGTTGACATTTCTCATCAAATAAAAAGAATGTAATCAAATCAGCGCTGAACCTCGCGAGGCCAATGAGTTTAGGACTTATCCATCTGGTGACATGTTTATAATAAAGTATGTTAATGCACTTTAATGAGTCCGGACTCCGCACACATCCACACAGGCACCCCACCTGGTCTGCTTAATGAGGTCCCTATCAGAATCAATACCAATCATAACTCATTGATTACATGATCGGTGCGTCCCTCATTAAAGACTCACAGCAACTCCAAGAGTCAAATGTCAACCTCCTGTTGACTTGAAGCCTTTTCAGTCAAACGTTACACGTTACTAACACCGCCTCGGAGACAGCAAGATAGATCAATAAATTCATTATTACAGACTTTGTTTGTCTCATATGGTCCTGAAGCTGAGAGACAACAAAGTACATTTACTCAAGTACTTGTACTTAAAGGTCACCTATTGTGCAAAATCCTCTTCTTCATGTCTCTTCTACATCAACATGTGTCCCCTCTTCTTCATGTCTCTTCTACATCAACATGTGTCCCCTCTTCTTCATGTCTCCTCTACATCAACATGTGTCCCCTCTTCTTCATGTCTCTTCTACATCAACATGTGTCCCCTCTTCTTCATGTCTCTTCTACATCAACACGTGTCCCCTCTTCTTCATGTCTCCTCTACATCAACATGTGTCCCCTCTTCTTCATGTCTCCTCTACATCAACATGTGTCCCCTCTTCTTCATGTCTCTTCTACATCAACATGTGTCCCCTCTTCTTCATGTCTCCTCTACATCAACATGTGTCCCCTCTTCTTCATGTCTCTTCTACATCAACATGTGTCCCCTCTTCTTCATGTCTCCTCTACATCAACATGTGTCCCCTCTTCTTCATGTCTCCTCTACATCAACATGTGTCCCCTCCTTATTTTCATCTAAAGTAACAGACAGAGAATCAGCACTTTGGAAACAGGGCTGAAACAGAGGGGATTATGGGTAATGCTACAATGATCTGTGTGGTGTTTCAGCCAATCAGAGACAGGCTCTGGATATATCTGAGACCTGTGATATATTGATGAAAGACAGTATAATAGGGACCTTTAAAAGAAAAGAACCACAGATTCATATTTACCATCGATAGGTGACGTCCTCAGTCTGGCACACAGTCCGTTCACGTCTCCGTAGCTCTCCTTGATCCTGGTGAGAGACTCCTCTCCTCTCAGCTCCATGACGGAGCGCAGCTCCTGCAAAGAGCAGCTGAACTCCGCCTCGTGGTTTGTCTCGCCACGCCGCCCATGTTTGGACCCCCGAAAAGAGTTGGTGGCCATGTCTGCTTCCTCTGGGACTCTTCAGAGGCCTCCCAATAAATAACACAGACTCAGTATTCAGCCTGAGGTGCTGATCTACAGGGACTCTGTGCCTGCAGAGGGAGAGGCAGAAGAGAACACAGATCAGTCAAACAATACAGAAGTGTCACCACAGAAAGGGGCCTGATTGGCCGCAGCAGTTAGGACTGGTCACATGACACCAAAGTCATTTACATCTGTTTCTGATGGGGTTTACACTCTAATCATCATCTTAGATCATTTCAGGTAAAATAAGAACTGCTTGTGAAAATAAAATACATACCGGGGAACTGTGTGCTCTTAATTTAAAGTATAAGGGTTGCATGAGCTTCACAGGATACAGGAACCATTGAAGGGTTACTAACCAGCTGCAGAAGTAGTTCAAATAAATCTGTTAAATACTTAATTGTTGATTCACATGAACAGACTCTGAGTGTAGAGTATTGTGCTCCGTTGTAACGCTGTTATTACACCCATGGTACACCCTCATGACATCTACTACACCCATATTATGCCAATGTTACCCCTATTACACGCTCTTAAGCCGATATAACATTATTTTTAGATTCATATAGTTGAAAAGAAATCAGCTAAAAACCTAATAGTTGATGCACAACGAACAGACTGAGTGTAGAGTGTGTTGCGCCTGTTGATGTGTGAACGGAAAGCCTTTCTATCTGTTCCTCAAAGGTTGTGACCTCTGTGCTTCAACTGTAATCTGTGTCAATCAGTCAGCCGAGGCTTAATCTGAGCGAGAGAGAAGCAGCCTGTTCAAGAAAAGACCTGCAGCGAGGTGAGCAGGCTGCACACAGATCAACAGGGCAGACTGGAGGATAGTATTTTGCTCTTTCTCGCTGCACTTCTTTACTGAGTCCAACCAACAGTCAAGTTACTAATTGTTTTAACGTTACACCCATATGACACTGTTATTACCCCTATATTACACATTAATACACTCCTATTTTACCCCTGTTACACCATTATTACACCCGTAATACCGCCCTAATACTCTTTGTAACAGCAACATTACACTGTTATTACACCCACATTACACTGCTATCAGACCCAAATTACACCCATGTAACACCAATATTACACAGTAATTACACTGTTATTAGACCCATATTACACAACACCAATATTTCAAACATATTACGCTGTTATTACACACATTTTACACATGGAGTCAACCGGTGAAATGACCCTTACCCCCAGGATACAGAAACCTTTGAAGGGTTACATTAGAGAGGATGCAACGGGATAATGTATAGGTTTTTAATTCTCTTTTGATTAGTTAATAACAAGCTAGTCACCCCAGCAGCACGCAAGCTATACCTGTAATCAACAGTTGAATAGAATTAACAACCGGTCATACACAATGAGGAAACATACACCTGTCAGAGCTGATATAAACACTATTGTCCCTTCATGACTTCAGTTCTGCGGAGAAGCTGAGCGTTACTTACAGAAACTTCCCCCATCGCCTCCTGTTAGCAGCAGCAGCAGGTATTAGTGGCCGTCTGATTACTCTGAGCAGCGTCACACTCACAGCTCCAGAAACAGCCCATACCCCGACCACAGATCCTCCAGGACCACAAATTGTACTCCCAAAATCAGCCTTTTTTTGTTCAGAAATTGGGTTTGACCTTCAGCGAGCTCACAGCCACAAGCAGCGCTCCATCGGAGGAAAAACACCGGAGCCGGCTAAATGCTTATCTGAGGAAAGCCTCGCTTAATCTAATTAGACAATCTGTGGCTTCAGTGAGCTCCAGAGAGACTGGGGCGGCAGCGCCGCCTGCTGGAGCAGAACACACACACACACATCACACACACACACACACACACCACACACACCACACACACACACACACACAACACACACCACACACACACACACACAACACACACACACACACACACACACACCACACACACACACACACACCACACAGCACACACACACACACACACACCGACACCACACACACAACACACATCACACACACCACACACACACACACACACAACTACACACGCACACACACACACACACCACACACACACACACACACACACACACACACACACACACACACACACACACACACACACACACACACACACACACACACACACCACACACACACACACACACCACACACACACACACACACACACACACACACACACACACACACACACACACACACACACACACACACACCACACACACACACACCACACACACACCACACACACCACACACACACACACACACACACCACACACACTCATTTACATTATAACACCCTCTGTCCTTAGACCCTCACATCGGACATGGACACACTCCAAAAGCAACCCCACCGTGAACGGGGGAAATGGAAGAAACCTCTGACAGTGGAGCAGCCTAACTAGAATGAGATTCAAGACAAGCCTGAGCCAGCCCTTACTATAAGCTTTATAAAAAAGGAAAGTCTTAAGCCTACTCTTACGGGTGTCTGCCGCCCGAACACAAACTGGAAACCGGTGCCACAGAAGAGGGGCTTGATAGCCAAATGTTCTGGCTCCCATTGGAGTTTTAGAGACCCAATGGGACCTTATTTTGCAAAAGATCACAATTGTAACATAACTGCTGACGTGTAAGACTGTGACAATACTTTTAAAATAAAGAAACACTCACGATTTGAGAGAGTTATATCAGAGTTCCTTCACTGAAAGTCACATTTTAAATGAATCAATATGTCATGTGCAATTGAAAGTGGACATATGTTTTCTGAAATGATTTCCCACCGGCAAACCGTATAGGTTGCCATTCTTTACAACTCGTCCAAACAGACTTGAGGATAAGACGTAATGACAGAGAGCACAACAAGGTGGGCAACAGTGGAACACCCTCAAGCAACTAGTTGGCATCCCTAGCAACCAGCAAGACACGGCCTAGCAACCCTCTTAATGGAATATCGATCCTGTACACACACACACACACACACAACACACACACACACACACACACACAACACACAACACCACACACACACACACACACAACACACACACACACACACACACACACACACACACACACACACACACACACACACACACACACACACACACACACACACACACACACACACACACACACACACACACACACACACACACACACACACACACACACACACACACACACACACACACACCACACACACAACACACACACACACACACACACACACACACACACACACACAACACACCACACACCACACACACACACACACACACACACACACACCACACACACACACACACACACACACACACACACACACACACACACACACACACACACACACACACAACTCTTGAACACTTCCCTTCCCCCACTCTGAGCAGCAGTGATGCTGTCTGATGTCAGGTGGCACACAAACACACACGTGACCGTCGCACACGCACACACAGGTGGATTACGGCACATAGAGACACAGGAGGATTAACTGAACACACACACACACACACACAGGTTGCTATCCCTGTTTCACTTTTGCACGGTAGTGTGATCACACCGAACTTTGACCCCTGCCTTAAAACTTTAAAGACGCACATGGAAAAAATGGAGACCCAAGCTGACCCAAAACCATGACTGGATTTCTGTTGTTTAATCAACAATAGCATGGAACAATTCAGGTCTGACGGTAAACAAAACAGTTTCAGCTCAAATAGATATAATCATTTCATAAAGAATACATTCTGGGTGAATTGGTTTAGTCAATAGCCACTGCATTAGTATCATTTTTAACTGTTCTTAGATATTAAATGGTCCCCAGAGGTGGTAGAAGTACTCAGATCATGTACTTTAGTAAAAGTAGAAGTACTCAGATCATGTACTTTAGTAAAAGTAGAAGTACTCAGATCATGTACTTTAGTAAAAGTAGAAGTACTCAGATCTTGTACTTGAGTAAAAGTAGAAGTAGTCAGATCTGGTACTTGAGTAAAAGTAGAAGTACTGAGATCTTGTACTTGAGTAAAAGTAGAAGTACTCAGATCTTGTACTTGAGTAAAAGTAGAGGTAGTCAGATCTTGTACTTTAGTAAAAGTAGAAGTCGTCAGATCTGGTACTTGAGTAAAAGTAGAAGTACTCAGATCTTGTTCTTTAGTAAAAGTAGAAGTACTCAGATCTTGTACTTGAGTAAAAGTAGAAGTACTCAGATCTTGTTCTTTAGTAAAAGTAGAAGTACTCAGATCTTGTACTTGAGTAAAAGTAGAAGTACTCAGATCTTGTACTTGAGTAAAAGTAGAAGTACTCAGATCTTGTACTTGAGTAAAAGCAGAAGTAGTCAGATCTTGTACTTGAGTAAAAGCAGAAGTTAAGCTGGGGAATATTTCCAAAATTCCCCAGCTTAACTTCCCATGGACACTTACTGGAAATGTACTGAAAAAGGTTCCGCCCCTTTGCAACTCTAGTAGGAATACTCTGTTACAGTAAAAGTCCTGCATTCAAAATGTCACAGTGGTGGTGCAGCTAGTTTGAAGTACTTTGTAGACTGCAGGGTAGCTGGTGGATTTACTCCAGGTGGAACTAAAGTCTGATTCAACATTTGATTATATTTCACATCATTCATCCAGATCTGTGAAGTAACTAAAGGTATTAAATACATGCAGTGGAGTAAAAGTACACTATTTACCATCATTTAAGAGTATCACACTTTAAACTCACACAGCCCATAAACACATGAAGCACTTCTTATTTTCCAACGTAAAGAATCAAAAGACTCACGTGCAGATGTGCAGTGTGGGCCTACTATTCCCAGGAGAAGCAGAAACAGCAACATCTTCATGTTGATCTCACGAGGCTTTCTGTGTGAAAGGTTCTTTATCCACAGAAACACAGCCTCCTTTCTGCAGAGCGGGATGTCAATGAGAGAGACACACTGAAGAAAGGTAACACCAGCTCCTCTGAGCCAATGAGAATTCAGTCTGAGCATCGCGTCACTTGTTGCTCGGTAAATCTGGCTCTATGTTCTTCATGTGTAATGACAGGGAGCAGGTTCTATGTGATTTCTTCTTCTGCTGTTTGCTCTTCAATCAGAAACCAGAGCCCTGATACTCAGGGACTTTTTCACTTTCTCACTTCTTTGGATTTAGAAAACTACTAGACTTCATATGGCCAACTCATATGGGCAAGTTGGCCTGCTGGGATCAGCTTACTATTCTGTGTGTGTGTGTGTGTGTGTGTGTGTGTGTGTGTGTGTGTGTGTGTGTGTGTGTGTGTGTGTGTGTGTGTGTGTGTGCGTGTGTGTGTGTGTGTGTGTGTGTTGCCACCCAGTGGTCACTTATAGTCAACTCGCTGCACACACTGGCCACCTTGATATAGAAAAGACTCACATGTTTTTATCCCAATGATTAGAACAGATTTGAGGGGGGGGGGTGGCACACACACACACGTGACCATGGGGGGGGGGGGTGGATGGGGGGTCTTGCTTTAAAACAGAGATGATTCTTTCAGAAAGACTCTGACAGGAAGTGCTAGTAAACATCAAAGAGAGGGGCAGATATTCATAAATCCAAATTCATAAAAGCAAGTCCTATATTTGATGTATTTCACAAAGAATGTCTTTCTTTTTTTAAGCCCTTTAAGTTAATGACAAACAAAGATGCTGTGTAATTGGGTCACCATTCTGCCCTGTCTCTATTCCTTTCATTGAAGAATCTGAAAGCCATGTTGTTTGTAAAAAAAAAACCCGGCAGTTCACTTCCGGGAGGTGTGGTCATGGTCACGTCACCTGCGGTCATCTAAACCCGCAGAACAGCTGATCGTGACGTCACTCATCAACATGGCGGACTGGAATAGAGGTATTGTTTTTGACACGTCCTCACTTCTAAATATTCAGTCTTTAACCTTCTACAGCAGGACGGGGTTCATGTTGCAGATGAATGATGGGGTGTTTAACCTAAAGGACAAGTCAGACCGGAAGTGTGTTTAGTGTCTCGATTTTTATTTCACTTTTACAGGCAAATACTGAAGCTAAGCTAACAGGCTAACTAACGTTATCAGCTGGTTGAGACTTCAAGCAGTGGTGGAGAGTAACTAAATACATTTACTCAAGTACTGTATTTAAGTACAATGTTGAGGTACTTGTACTTTACCAGAGTATTTCCATGTTAGGCTACTTTGTACCAGAGGTGGGAGGAGTACTCAGATCTTGTACTACAGTAAAAGTAGAAGTACTCAGATCTTGTACTACAGTAAAAGTAGAAGTACTCAGATATTGTACTTGAGTAAAAGTAGAAGTACTCAGATATTGTACTTGAGTACAAGTAGAAGTACCAGAGTGTAGGAATACTCTGTTACAGGTAAAAGTCCTGCATTCAAAATGTTACTCAAGTAAAAGTACACAAGTATTAGCACTTTGTATGATGGTATGTCAGGATTACTACACAGATGTGGAAATGAATGTAAAATATTTGTTAGATCTTGAAGTTGTTTTGATCATAAAGTAAAATACTATAACTCCAGATACTGGGTACTACATGTTTTGGTAGATACATTTGGATCTGTACGTTGTAATGCAGGTGTAACTGATACACTTATAACACAGTTGAAATTACACTTGGAGTTGTTGTTATGTGTAGATTATTATGCTGCTATGATTTTAGGGGCACATGATGTGAAAATGTGGCCCCTGAACTAACATTGAGAGTTGTACCTCCCTGAAGTAACATATCCTAAGGATGCTGCAATGGGATAGTCAAAGTCATCATACCTTATGAGTATGTCCTTCTAGCGTACATAGGCACATTCCTTAAGGATGCTCCTCTTGTGTCTACAGGTCATGACTCTGTGGACGACATGCTGGACACTGAAAACAAGCGCCTGACTGATAACCTCGCCAGCAAAGTGTCCAGGCTGAAGTCTGTGAGTCCTCAGTTCTTCTCCTTACAGTCAAGTTTCATCGAGTCCTTTGTTGATGTGTTTCAGTGACTCCTGAGTCCCTGTATTCATAGAAGACGTACTTAATTCAGAGGCCGATGTTTGCATTTCTGTTCCAGACCCTCCACTCTTTATATTCCTTTTTCTAAATCTGCTTTCTTTATTTTATTAAATGTGTAATATGGAATAGCATAAGTGTCGCATCATTCAACAGTACAAGTGTTACTGCAGATACATTCACATTACATTATGGCTCTCCCAATTGAACATTTCCATTTCCCCTTAGAGTAGATCAAAGCTGGTGTATGAGTATACATAATATATTATTATATAGTCACACTTATTAATTCTATAAAACCAGCTATCGTCCGTTTGAATGCACTTATTCAAGTACAATAAATTAGAACAAAATATGTACTGTCAGACTTTGAGGGGAAATGAAAATGTTTCCATATAACATTGAAGTCCATACATAGTTAGTGGCTTTGATTTGAGCAACTTTCTTATGACATTTATTTAGATTGTATGTCCGATCCTCAGTCTGAGGTTTCACACTCGCACCTTGCAAAGACAAGCGGTTGAACTGTGTCTTCTGTCTCTGGACCGGCCAGCTGGCGTATGACATCGACCGAGAGGCTGAGGATCAGAACGAGTATCTGGACGGCATGGTGAGTCCATCCCGTCTGTCAGGCTGATACACACGTGGGCTTTGTTTGTTTGTCATCCAGCTAAAATGGAGTTAAAATAATAGTTGGTTGAATCAAATATAGGACGACATTTACTCCTCCTAAGTTAACCAGAGTCAGAATCAAGTTTATCGCCAGGTGCCTTTACCCTTACAAGGAATTTGCTTTGGTGTATGGGGGAGCAGACTTAAACAACATAAGAAAATAAGTTGTAACCTTAATTATTTTATTTATATATCCCAACACACATTTGTCTAAGAGGGTTTTACAGATCAACAAACATGATTGACAATGTCAGAACAATATAATAAAATTACAAGATCTAAAATACAAGAGGATGTTCTGGGGAAGCCTGAAACCTGCCCTAACTATAGGCTTTATAAAAAATAAAGGAAATCGGTAACATTTAAGCCTCAGATTACATTTACTGCAACTCTAACTTCAAGTTGCTGTTCAACAATGTTCCATCAACTAAACTACTAAATGCATGCATGTGTACGTAGCTGCAGTGTAGCTATGACATCTCAGGTCACAGGCTCCTCCCACAGTGCAACACAATAACACAGATAATAGTGCAAGTAATACAATATAATAGTAATAGTAATAGTGCAGAATAGTCTGTATATAAGTACTTGGAATATTGATATATGTTGCAAACAGAGTGTTTAACAGTTTTACGGCCTGTGGGGTGAAACTGTCTTTTAGTCTGGTGGTTTTAATCTGACATATGCTGCATGCTTAATAAGAGTCCCTTCCTTCATTCCTTCCCTTCCTCTTGTCCTCCACCCTTTCAGGACTCGAACTTCCTGAGTGCGACGGGGCTGCTGAGCGGCAGCGTGAAGCGTTTCTCCACCATGGTCCGGTCCGGCAGAGACAACCGGCGCATCCTCTGCTACGTCTCCGGGGGCCTGGTGCTCGCCTTCTTCATCCTCTACTACATGATCTCCAGGATCCAGCGCTGACGGGGGAGACCCCACCGTCAGACAGGAGCTGAGACTGAGAAGTCATATCTGAACATACTTTTTATTCTGCACCAAAGTGAGAAAAAGACAAACAGGAAGTGGACGTTTCTGTTGAATCGTTGGCGGGTGTCAAAATGCTCAGCAGGGGAAACGGGGATGGTACTGTCTGGTGTAAAGATACTGGAGTCAATTCAAAGAAACATGATTGGACTAAAAGTGGCTTTTCAACTGTACCTGAAGTCCTTATATGGGCGCGGTCATGCCATAGACACTGGAAACAATTAAAAGAAACATGATTGGACTGATTGGGGCTTTTCGACTTTACCTTTCTCCCTTCCTGCTGTACTCAGGAAGTCCTTATATGGGCAATGGAATGGTGGAGCCTGAATGCAGCTCTGTGATAGGCTGATGAACCTGTCAATCCAACTTCCCGCGAAGAGTCTCACCTCCAGCCCAGGGTTTCCGTTAGCCGGTAATTACCGGTTTCTAGCTGGTCAAATTGAAAAAAAAACGGTACATTCAAAATCTGCCGGTCAAAATGTCCGATGCTCCGATCGATTGGCCGATATTCACTCTTAATAGTTTGATCGGTGCTCTCTATAAAGGCCGATCAGGAGAGCTGGATCTGATGTGATCTGAATGTAAACTTTTGAATAATGTACTTTATCTAGTTTCTTTGAATGTAATAATGATGTTGTTTGAATCATTTGTTGAAAAATGAATCTGAATGTTTCGATCTGTTACGATTATAAACTGAAGCAATATAAAAACGACTCCCATTAACTGAGTTTTAAACATCAGCATAGCCGGTCATAGTCCGGTATTTACCTGCTAGCGGAAACTCTGTTACACAATTCTTATTATTGAAACATGACCCGTAAATTTCAAATGTGTCCGGTAAAATAAATTCTGTTCGGACATTTGACCGGCGAGAAAAAATCCTAGCGGAAACCCTGAGCCAGACTACAACAAATAATTGGACGCACGTTTTGGGTTGTCATGTGTTCAAACTGCACAAGTTCTCATATGTTTACAAAATTATTTAAAAAAGTACAGAGAATTGAAGACAAAACACAAAGCTGCAAAAGAAAATGTGATTTTGGTGGTGAGACAGAAACAGAAAGGTTATGGGGGAACATTTATTAAATGTCTGGGAAACATTGTGCTTTTCTTGGTAAAGGTTAAATTATTCCAGGTTTTATGGACGTTGGCATGAATTTCTTGTCGATACAAAACAATGATTTTAAAGATGTTTTCTATCAAACAGCTGAACAACATTTCATGACAATTGATATTTAATAGAATAGAGACGCAGCGTCCGGGGAGAACAGGAAGTGACACCGCCATCTTTATGTTTTGCTGATCTCTAAATCACAAGGCGATGATGTCATGTCTTGAAGGACTGTCAATCAACTGTGATGTAAACAAGAGTAGATGGCTCTCGTTAGCATCAATGTCATTGATTCTGCAGACTATAAGCAAACACTTACTACATGTTAAGAACTGCAACTCTTAAGGTACATTAATCCAAAGTGAATATAGTTCAGGTTGGGACCGGCCAAACAACTAAAAACAACAACTTGGACTCTTGGGAAAACTGGTGGACAACTTATCCTGTGTTCAATAATGTATATAATCATTAACATGTTCATACATACTGGTCTATTTTTTTAACAAACCTTTAAACATCAATGTGTTCTGTAGCTTTGTGTGTTGGCGCTAACGGTTTCCATATTTTTATTAATATTACATTTTGGGCGATGTTCTGTTAAACGTTTATTGGATGTTTTGTCTAGAGGAGATTGAATGTGTTTTCACTCCAGCGGTCTGCACAGACGACATTATTCATACACCTGCAATACGTGTTGGTTTAGTTACTTATTGGGTATAATTGGACCTTTGTCCCTGATGTATTCACGTCGTGTGCATATGTGAAAGTCTTACATGAAGACGGGTTTATTTCTATTTTTATAGTCATAGTTTGTGAGATTATAAAGATTTTACTTTGATTACCTTGTCATGCTACTTCATGCTACTATACATTTCAGAGGGACACATTGCACATTACAGATTAAGGGATGTTTCCACGTTAAACACATGAACTTCTGCACCTAACCATATACACACAAGAACATCTAAAACTGGGGGGTTGGAAACTGGAATGTAAAATCCCAAACATTTCACGGGTCCAGAAACTCAGATGTTTTAGAGGTTGCCTCTCTTGAAACAAAGCGTCATACTATACAGACATTTGGATAAATGTGTAAATAGCTTTTACATGTATTAATAAGTAATAACAATGATGATATAATAAAATAACAAAAACAGGTTAAATATATATTAGTGTAGAGAGAAAAACATTATGGGCGTCACTTGGTGGGGACACCTTTTCAGATTTAAAAAACCACGACTGCATTAAAGGACCCCCTCATACCCATACACATGCTTTCCATATACATTTGTTGACGACTAGTGCAGTTCCTATGCTACGCTGCAATCAACAAATTATCCTAATGCAAAGTGATTGGGACAAAATTAGCCATTTCTTAAAGTGGTGGGGACATGTCCCGAGCGTCCTCAGTAATATAAAGGACGCCTATGTCTTAAATGAAGGACCTGCATACTTCTCCCACCACCGCCTTGGTTGCAAAATAACACATATTATAATAGGTATATACAGGACTGTCTCAGAAAATTAGAATATTGTGATAAAGTTCTTTATTTTCTGTAATGCAATTAAAAAAACAAAAATGTCATACATTCTGGATTCATTACAAATCAACTGAAATATTGCAAGCCTTTTATTATTTTAATATTGCTGATTATGGCATACAGCTTAAGAAAACTCAAATATCCTATCTCTAAATATTAGAATATCATGAAAAAGTATACTAGTAGGGTGTTCAACGAATCACTTGAATCGTCTAATTAACTCGAAACACCTGCAAGGGTTTCCTGAGCCTTGAAAAACACTCAGCTTGGTTCAGTAAACTAAATCACAAGTATGGGGAAGACTGCTGATCTGACTGCTGTCCAGAGGACCGTCATTGACACCCTCCATCAGGAGGGTAAGACACAAAAAGAAATTTCTCAAAGAGCAAGCTGTTCACAGAGTGCAGTTTCAAAGCACATCCACAAAAAGTCTGTTGGAAGGGGGGAAATGTGGCAGGAAACGCTGCACAACCAAGAGAGATGACCGCAGCCTTAACAGCATTGTGAAGAAGAGTCGCTTCCAGAATTTGGGGGAGCTTCAAAGACAGTGGACTGAAGCTGGAGTCCAGGTATCAAAAGTCACTGTTCACAGACGTGTCCGGGAAATGGGCTACAATAGCCGTATTCCCATGGTCAAGCCACTTCTGAACTCAAGACAACGGAAGAGGCGTCTGACTTGGGCTAAGGAAAAGAAGCACTGGACAGTTGCACAGTGGTCCAAAGTCCTCTTTTCAGACGAAAGCAAGTTTTGTATTTCATTTGGAAGTCAAGGCGCCAGAGTCTGGAGAAAGGCTGGAGAGGAGCAAAATCCAAGTTGCTTGAAATCCAGTGTGAAGTTCCCACAGTCAGCGATGGTTTGGGGAGCCATGTCAGCTGCTGGTGTTGGTCCACTGTGTTTCATCAAGCCCAGAGTAAATGCAGCTGTGTACCAAGAGATTTTAGAGCACTACATGCTTCCGTCTGCTGAAAAGCTCTATGGAGATGAGGAATTCATTTCCAGCATGATCTGGCACCTGCCCACAGTGCCAAAACCACCAGTAACTGGTGTACTGACCATGGCATTACTGTCCTCGATTGGCCTGCAAATTCCCCTGACCTGAACCCCATAGAGAATATGTGGGGGTATTGTGAAGAAGAAGCTGAAAGACACCAGACCCAACAATGCTAATGAGCTAAAGGCCGCTATTGAAGCATCCTGGGCATCCATAACACCTCAGCAATGCCACAGGCTGATTGCCTCCATGCCACGCCGCATTGATGCAGTAATCCGTGCAAAAGGATTCCCAACCAAGTACTGAGTGCATTAATGGACATTTTCAATGTTTGATTGTGTTTTGCTGTTATAAATCTTTTTTTTTTACTTGGTCTGAGGAACTATTCTAATTTTTTGAAATAGGATTTTTGAGTTTTCTTAAGCTGTATGCCATAATCAGCAATATTAAAATAATAAAAGGCTTGCAATATTTCAGTTGATTTGTAATGAATCCAGAATGTATGACATTTTTGTTTTTTTAATTGCATTACAGAAAATAAAGAACTTTATCACAATATTCTAATTTTCTGAGACAGTCCTGTATGAATTGGCAACCGGATGTCAGTTCACATTGTTTACACAGGGTAACAGATTTAATTTGAGCAAATCATTTACAATTTTTGCTATTAACTACTTATTTTCAGAAGTAAATGAGAAGTGTTTTTTTTTTTTATCAAATTAATAATAATAATGAAAACACTTCTTCCAAGTTTCTGTTACCATTTGTAACCACTGTCAGACATTTGTAAATAGCTTGTTTAATGCAGAAGTAATACAAATGATCAGTTTTCTTTCCAACTTTATTGAACAATTATTCCAAGACATCAGTGGTCACTCAGAAATTAAGGTGTTTAGACATTTGTAAAAGTGTTG
This sequence comes from Harpagifer antarcticus, assembly GCA_902827135.1. NCBI lineage: Eukaryota > Metazoa > Chordata > Actinopteri > Perciformes > Harpagiferidae > Harpagifer > Harpagifer antarcticus. The sequence goes on from CADEHL010000965.1 coordinate 244,890, forward strand.
TATTTAACATTTTTTTTAAATTAAGAAAATCTGTAAATACTGGGGGGAAAGCGTCCAAGTAACAATGTAATGTAATGTGCTCTTTGGCCGCTGGGTCGCTTCGTATTGACTCGTGTTTTCTCGGCAGTTTCCGGTGCATCTCTTTCCTGGATGACTTGATACAAACAAACAGTGGAGCGGTCGCCCTCTCTTTCGGATTAGCTCTCCCGATTCCTCCACGTTTCTCTCACCATTCCGGGTGATTTCCAGCCTCTGTCGGTTAACGGGCTCCGTGTTTGCGGTGGTTCTCCGGTTCGGCTGCACTCGGTCCAAACTCTCCTTACTGCTCGGTCTCATTCGGCTCTTGTCGTCTCGAGAGGAACAAATGGACGAAGCCGACTCGGCCACGAAGGCGCTCGGGTTGCAAGAGGAGGTGGAGCACGAGGAGGTGGGCTCGGATACCGAATCGGAGGCCGAAGTCACCACGATTTCCGTGATGGAGGAACCGGGGAACATCGACATGGGAGCCGAGTCCCTGCCGAACTCAGACGAGGCTGAGGAGGCTTTCGGAGGCAAGTTGTAGGCCTCGAGTCTGCAGGACGGCACACATACAGAAAATGGAAGTTAGCTCCACTCAGGGTTTCTGCTAATGTCTCTGCTACACTGGGGAATGCACCACCTCTTATTTATAAAAGCGAATCACTATAAATCCTTACATTAATTACACAATTCTCCAATATATATATTTAGCTTCACTCGGGGTTTCTACTAATGCCTCCTCTGCTACACCTCTTATTCATAGAAGGGAATCAGTATAGATCCAATATTACTTTTATATATATAGCTTCACTCAAGGTTTCTACTAATGCACAGAGGTGTAAAGTAACTAAGTACATTTACTCAAGTACTGTATTTAAGTCGAATTTTGAGATACTTGTACTTTACTTGAGTTTCCATTTTATACTTCATACTTCTACTACATAAGGTAAATGGTGTACTTTTCCTCCACTACATGTATTTAATACCTTTACTTCACAGATCTGGATGAATGATGTGAAATCTAATCAAGTGTTGAATCAGACTTTAGTTCCACCTGGAGTAAATCCACCAGCAACCCTGCAGTCTACAAAGTACTTCAGACTAGCTGCACCTTCACCAGCTATGAGAACACTTTCATGATCAATCATTATAAAACATATCATATATATTATTCTGAAATGGATCAATCTGCACAACGACTACTTTTACTGTCTTTCACTATATTTTGATGAGAATACTTTCCTACTTTCACTTGAGGAACATTTTGAATGCAGGACTTTTACTGTAACAGAGTATTCCTACACTCTGGTACTTCTACTTTTAATGAAGTACAAGATCTGAGTACTTCTACTTTTACTCAACAACAGATCGGAGTACTTCTACTTTTACTCAAGTACAAGATCTGAGTACTTCTACTTTTACTCAAGATCTGAGTACTTCTACTTTAACTCAAGTACAAGATCTGAGTACTTCTACTTTTACTCAAGTACAAGATCTGAGTACTTCTACTTTTACTCAAGATCTGAGTACTTCTACTTTAACTCAAGTACAAGATCTGAGTACTTCTATTTTTTACTCAAATACAAGATCTGAGTACTTCTACTTTTACTCAAATACAAGATCTGAGTACTTCTACTTTTACTCAAGTACGAGATCTGAGTACTTCTACTTTAACTCAAGTACGAGACCTGAGTACTTCTACTTTTACTCAAGTACGAGATCTGAGTACTTCTACTTTAACTCAAGTACGAGACCTGAGTACTTCTACTTTTACTCAAGTACGAGATCTGAGTACTTCTACTTTAACTCAAGTACGAGATCTGAGTACTTCCTCCACCTCGGCAAATGCATCTGCTACCTGTTGAATTAATTGCACAACTCTATATATTATATATATATGATGATCATTTTGGAGATATTTTAAATTGTACATATATATTTCTGTGTTATACTTCAGTTTGGCTGTGATATTATAATTGTATGTATTCTAACATAACAAGAGTACTGAAGTAGCTGTATTAAAGTAGAAGTAGTTGCAGTATTTTGATAGTGTTCTTGTTTAATGTGTTGGTCGGAGGAGCCTGGGACTTCATCTCGTCACATGTTGTAGCTACTGAGCGAATGAGCATGAAGCCTTTTATCTCTTTGAGTCTTTGAGTGTTTGAGTCTTTGAGTCTTTGAGTGCTGATCCTGAGATGTGTTTGATGATAACACATCTGAATGTCTTGTTGTTGATCAGAGGTGACGGCTGTGACGGTGGGAGACGTTCACTGTGCGGACGACAACGTTTACACAACCACGGTCGCCACGTCAGGAAGTCTGCCTGAACACGTGCTGGTAAACACACACACACACACACACACACACACACACACACACACACACACACACACACACACACACACACACACACACACGCTGCTGCTCAGTGTGACGATGCGCTTGCAGATCATTATTTATAATCACGTGTAGTGATCTTGATGATGTCCAGGTGAGCAATCACACATCTGCTACGCTGAGCTTTCTACCCGGGTTATTCCTGTCACAAGTCAAAGTCAACTTTCTTGTAACTGTATCTGTGTGTGTTACAAACAGGGACACTGAAATGCCGTCATGTTTTACCGAAATTGTAGAGTTTCCCACGGCACACCTGCCCGTCTGTCACGGCACACCTGCCCGTCTGTCACGGCACACCTGCCCGTCTGTCACGGCACACCTGCCCGTCTGTCACGGCACACCTGCCCGTCTGTCACGGCACACCTGCCCGTCTGTCACGGCACACCTGCCCATCTGTCACGGCACACCTGCCCATCTCCCATGGCACACCTGCCCATCTGCCACGGCACACCTGCCCGTCTGTCACGGCACACCTGCCCATCCTGTCACGGCACACCTGCCCGTCTCCCACGGCACACCTGCCCGTCTCCCACGGCACACCTGCCCGTCTGTCACGGCACACCTGCCCGTCTGTCACGGCACACCTGCCCGTCTGTCACGGCACACCTGCCCGTCTGTCACGGCACACCTGCCCGTCTGTCACGGCACACCTGCCCGTCTGTCACGGCACACCTGCCCGTCTGTCACGGCACACCTGCCCGTCTGTCACGGCACACCTGCCCGTCTCCCACGGCACACCTGCCCGTCTCCCACGGCACACCTGCCCGTCTCCCACGGCACACCTGCCCATCTGTCACGGCACACCTGCCCATCTGTCACGGCACACCTGCCCATCTGTCACGGCACACCTGCCCATCTGCCACGGCACACCTGCCCATCTGCCACGGCACAGCTGCCCATCACACCTGCCCATCTGTCACGGCACACCTGCCCAACAAACTACAGAGCCCATTCCGTGTCCTGTTATTGTTTACTTCCTGTCTGCCTTCTTCTGGTGATTTATCTGACGTCCAGCGCTCCGTCTTTTAACCTCTTTCTCTTTCTTGATCCTCCTGAGCAACCTTCATTAGAGTCCTTGACACTGGTCTGTACTGCTGGATTAACAACGTGTCACATGTTAAGAATTTACAATCAGAATTGAGTATTCAACTAAGCCGTGTAATACAAGTTGTTAGTAGCCTTAAGGGCCAGTTGTTATGCTATACCACATCGCCCTTCACTGGATGTCTAATGAGCTGCTCTAAACTACATTTCAGCATTTAAAACACCTAGCCATTCTTTTGCGGTTATTTTGGTGAAAGTAACTAAAGTAGTGTAACTCATTACATTTCAGAGACAGTAATATTGTAATGTAACTTATTACTTTCAAAAGACAGTAATATGTAATATATTACATTTTGGAAGTAACTTGCCCAACACTGGTCACGGCACACTGGTTGAAAATCACTACCATAGTAAACCTGTTGACTTAGAGAAGTGTCAACCTTTTTAATTGGAGTTCAATTCCAGCTCTTCATAAAAGTGGTGGAGAGTGCATACTCTAAAAGGTCCCATGTCATGCTTTTCCGGTTATCACCCGTCCCCTTGTGTTATGAAGGTTTTTATGCATGTAAACGGTCTGCAGAGTCACAAACCCTCAAAGTGCACCCTGTAGCGAGTAAAACTCTAACACAGAAAATACCTCCCCAAAACGCCTCGTTGGAGAAACGTCATTGTCCATTTGATTCTTCCGGGTACGCATGATGTCAACCGTACCCGGAACGCAATGGACCAATCCGTGGAGCCGTTACGTTACGTCCGCGGAGCCGTTACGTTAAGCCTCCGCTGATTGGTCCAAATTGACCAATCCACGGACTTCCTCACACACTCAGTGCAGGCAGCTCTGCTGATCTCCCCTCCCTGGCTGCAGGCTGATAACAGACAGTTGGGATCACGGCGAAATTCTCTCTGCAGACCCATTCTCTCTGCAGACCCATTCTCTCTGCAGACCCATTCTCTCTGCAGACCCATTCTCTCTGCAGACCCATTCTCTCAGCAGACCCATTCTCTCTGCAGACCCATTCTCTCTGCAGACCCATTCTCTGTGCAGACCCATTCTCTCTGCAGACCCATTCTCTCTGCAGACCCATTCTCTCTGCAGACCCATTCTCTCTGCAGACCCATTCTCTCTGCAGATCCATTCTCACTGCAGACCCATTCTCTGTGCAGACCCATTCTCTCTGCAGACCCATTCTCTCTGCAGACCCATTCTCTCTGCAGACCCATTCTCACAGTGTTTATCAACCTTTTTCTTACTCAATATCAAGCCACACTTATTGTTTTTACTTCGGCTGTGACTTTGTGTGTGCTCAGGATGAGTTTGGCTGTGTTTCGCTGTGTATCGCTAAACAAGGAAACAACACCTCCACGGAGCTTAGCGCGATTCACAACGTCCCGACCAATCAGAGCACACTGTGCTCACAGGGAGGGAGGGGGCTGGAGCTATTGGAGCTCCAACGAGCCGTTAAAGGCAGAGAGTGAAGTTCAGTGAATACATGTAGTTTACAGAGATGCTGAGAAACCAAAGAGATTTTGGAAAATTGCACCATTTAAATCTATTCTAGTAGACCTCAACTATGGAATTATGATCAGTGGAAATGGCCATGACACGGGACCTTTAATGCCGCTCCTAAATCTCCCAAAGGTGTTCATCCTGTGAAGGACCCTTAAAAAACATCATCACCAATCATTTCTGAGCTTCCTCTTAGCTGTTCTCTATCTAATATATGGTGTGTGTGTGTGTGTGTGTGTGTGTGTGTGTGTGTGTGTGTGTGTGTGGCCTAGCATGACTTGTGGGGACCTAAATCTGTTTACACAGTCACGTGTGGGGACTCGCCTCCCTTATGGGGACAAATTGGAGGTCCCCATGAGGGCAATCATTAATGTTAGGGTTAGGGTTAGGGTTAGGCATGTGTTGGTTAGGGTTAAGGTTAGGTTAAGTCTCCAGGAAATGCATGTAAGTCAATGTAATGTCCCCTGAAGTGATGTATACATGGTATGTGTGTGTGTGTGTGTGTGTGTGTGTCACAGAGCAGAGGAACCACCCTGCAGCTGGGTAATGGTCTCAGTACCCAGAAGGCCACGCTGATCGTGGTTCACACCAACGGCAGCATCGTCCAGGCAACCGGCCTCAAATCTGCTGCTGCTATGGCAACAGGTGAGTTCCAGTACTGACCAGAGGAGGAGAAAGTACTCACATTGTGAGTAAAAGTAGAAGTACTCAGATATTGTTCTTGAGTAAAAGTAGAAGTACTCAGGTCTTGTTCTTGAGTAAAAGTAGAAGTACTCAGGTCTTGTTCTTGAGTAAAAGTAGAAGTACTCAGATATTGTTCTTGAGTAAAAGTAGAAGTACTCAGATCTTGTATTTGATTAAAAGTAGAAGTACTCAGATCTTGTACTTGAGTAAAAGTAGAAGTACTCAGGTCTTGTTCTTGAGTAAAAGTAGAAGTACTCAGATCTTGTACTTGAGTAAAAGTAGAAGTACTCAGGTCTTGTTCTTGAGTAAAAGTAGAAGTACTCAGGTCTTGTACTTGAGTCAAAGTAGAAGTACTCAGATCTTGTACTTGATTAAAAGTAGAAGTACTCAGGTCTTGTTCTTGAGTAAAAGTAGAAGTACTCAGATCTTGTACTTGAGTAAAAGTAGAAGTACTCAGGTCTTGTACTTGAGTAAAAGTAGAAGTACTCAGATCTTGTACTTGAGTAAAAGTAGAAGTACTCAGGTCTTGTTCTTGAGTAAAAGTAGAAGTACTCAGGTCTTGTACTTGAGTCAAAGTAGAAGTACTCAGATCTTGTACTTGAGTAAAAGTAGAAGTACTCAGGTCTTGTTCTTGAGTAAAAGTAGAAGTACTCAGATCTTGTACTTGAGTAAAAGTAGAAGTACTCAGGTCTTGTACTTGAGTAAAAGTAGAAGTACTCAGATCTTGTACTTGAGTAAAAGTAGAAGTACTCAGGTCTTGTTCTTGAGTAAAAGTAGAAGTACTCAGGTCTTGTACTTGAGTAAAAGTAGAAGTACTCAGGTCTTGTACTTGAGTAAAAGTAGAAGTACCAGAGTGTAGGAATACTCTGTTACAGTAACAGTCCTGCATTCAAAATGTTCCTCAAGTAAAAGTAGAAAAGTATTCTCATCAAAATATAGTGAAAGACAGTGAAAGTAGTCGTTGTGCAGATTGGTCCATTTCAGAATAATATATATGATATGTTTTATAATGATTGATCATGAAAGTGTTCTCAAAGCTGGTGAAGGAGCAGCTAGTTTGAAGTACTTTGTAGACTGCAGGGTAGCTGGTGGATTTACTCCAGGTGGAACTAAAGTCTGATTCAACACTTGATTAGATTTCACATCATTCATCCACATCTGTGAAGTAACTTGTCAGGGACCAAGCAGTAAGATAACAGGACACAGGAGTGGTTTAAATAAACTAGGGTTTTTATTTAAACCAAAAATCCACAAGAACATCATATAATAACTAGGCCTATAAAAGAGGTCAACAGACAATACCTCAAAGGCACATAACAGGTGTTAACTCAACAAAACTGACCTCCTACAATGAAAAACCAAGGAACCTACAGTATATAGTGGCTTGGCCAAACCAAGTTGAACCAAAGGGATAATTAATAGTCACATCATACACAAAGGACACTGACAAAACCCAAATCCCCCCTTTGACATGGAAGCAGGTGGTTTGTCCCAATCTGTCCCAAATGGCACCTTGCAGTATTTATGAGCCCTCAGCGCTCGGCCACACCCTTTGCTGAACCAGGAAGTAACCTCCCCCAATGGACATGGTAACTTAAGAGACAAAGAATGTAATTAATACAAACAAATACTTGTGTATTAGCTGTGCTAAAATGTTTGAAGTAATGTCAGATTACAATCACTGAAGCAAAACTACTGAAGATGAGGATGCAGTGTAGTTGGTTTACCCTGTGTGGCTGTGGCCATCACATAACTAAAGGTATTACATGCATGTAGTGGAGTAGAAGTACACCATGTACCTCTGAATTGAAGAGGAGTAGAAGTACAAAGTATCAAAAAGTTGAAATACTCAAGTAAAGTACCTACAAATTGAACAGTACTTGAGTAAATCTACGAAGAGACTAGCACTGACAATATTCCACTGGTTCTGAGGTGTCCATGTTAAAGCAGTTTATAAAACACCTGAGTGGTAGAAGTGTCCTTAGAGCTTTTAGGATATTAGTTTTAAATTTGAAAATGGCTCAAGAGAACATGTACAATCTCCAGGACTGTCTGGTGACCCAAGAGGTGCAATTCTGACCTGCGACAAGTTTAATATTAGTAATAATTGACGAGAGAATAGTTGCTCCCGGTTTTGCAGCAGCGTAGCATAGGTGCTACATGTGTTGTCAACATGGCATGCACGATATTCACATCGCAGGACGTGCGATTCTTTTTTATTTGAATTTTTTAAAACATTTTTAGGACTTGCGAGATTAAGTAGGCAAATTAAGTCAAATGTCATGTTACAATTATTTTGCTGATGGCTACAAAAGGAAAATTTGCGCGGCTTCATGTGTTTCTCCAAGGCAGTTCTCATAACCCACATGGCCCCGGCTCTCTCCGACACCTCGCCGGACGTGTTGGTGGCCCGCTACAACACTGCCCTCTCTCTCAGCCTGGACTCTCTGGCTCCCCTCAGAAGCCGGACGGTGTCTTTTCTCCGCCCGGCACCATGGTTCACCTCTGATCTTCGCACAATGAAGCAAACTGGTCGTCGGTTGGAGCGGCTTTCCAGACGAACTGGCCTCACCGTCCACCGTATGGCCTTGGTGGACCATGTAAGGTCCTACAAGGAGGCTCTCTCCAAGACCAAGACCGCCTACTACTCCTCCCTCATCACCTCACAACAAAATCACCCCAGATCCTTGTTCTCCACCATCAACCGACTGCTCCGCCCCCTCCCTGCCACGCACACTGCTGAAGCTCCTGACCTCTGCTCCAAATTCCTCAACTTTTTTCAGGCTAAGGTGATCTCCATTCATCAACAACTCCAGGTGCCCGCCCCCTCCCCCTCTCTGCACTGGCCCCTGACACAGAAATGCACACTCCCAGCTCAACCCCTCAATCCCCAATGCTCTCTCTCCTCCTTCTCCCCAGTGGATGTTCCACTGGTCTCGAAGCTGGTGACCAATGCTAAGGCCTCCACCTGCTCCCTTGACCCCATGCCCACGGTGCTGGTCAAGGCCTGCCTTCTCACCCTCTGCCCCATCATAACAGACATCATCAACTCCTCTCTGTCATCTGGAATAGTTCCCTCCTGCTTCAAAACCGCCTCCATCACTCCCATCCTCAAGAAGCCTGGTTTGGACCCTGAGGAGCTGAACAACTACCGACCGATCTCCAACCTTCCTTTCCTTAGCAAAACTTTGGAAAGAGCAGTTGCCGCCCAGCTTCATCAACATCTGTCCAACCATGAGCTCTACGAACCCCTACAGTCAGCCTACAGAGCACATCACAGCACAGAGACCCCGCCCTCCTCAAGATCACTAATGACCTCCTTCTCGCTGCTGACTCCGGACAAATCAGTATTCTCATCCTCCTCGACCTCTCTGCTGCTTTTGACACTGTTTCTCATACATTCCTCCTGAAATGCCTCTCTGACAACCTTGGCATCACTGGCACAGCTCTGTCATGGTTTCAGTCCTATCTCTCAAACAGGTCTCAGTTTGTTAGCATCAGCGGCTCATCCTCCCCCTCGGCCCCAGTCAAACATGGTGTCCCCCAAGGCTCCGTGCTTGGTCCCCCTACTTTTCACCATTTACATGCTCCCCCTTGGCCAGATCATACGTCAATTCGGTCTCAATTTCCACTGCTACGCTGACGACACTCAGCTCTATCTCAGTACCTCACCATCCGCCCAGCTACCTCCACAGTCTTTGGTCAATTGTCTCCATGCCATAAAAACCTGGATGACAGCAAATCTACTCAAACTCAACAGTAAGAAGACTGAGCTCATGGTTGTGGCCCCCAAAGCACTGCTCCGGAAGGTTGGGGATCTCCTCCTCCACATTGACGGCTGTTCCATCTCCCCGTCTCCCGAAGTCCGTAACCTGGGTGTCATCCTTGACTCCACTCTCTCATTTCAGTCACATATCAAATCCGTCACTAAATCTGCCTTCTATCACCTCAGGAACATCTCCCGTCTACGACCATCACTCTCTGATTCCGTGGCCGAGACCCTCATTCATGCATTTGTCTCCTCCCGGTTGGATTATTGCAACGGAGTCCTGTTCGGGGTTCCCAGTAAAGCCCTGGACAGGCTCCAGTATGTGCAGAACTCAGCTGCCAGGGTGCTCACTCACACCAAGCCCTGGCAGCACATCACCCCCACCCTGATCCACCTCCACTGACTCCCAGTCAAGCACCGTATCACTTATAAACTCCTTCTTCTGACTTACAAATCCCTCCATGCCCTCGCCCCCCAATACCTGTCTGACCTTCTCCGCTACCACACTCCATCCCGGAACCTAAGATCATCTGGACAGGACCTCCTCTCCACCCCCCGCACCAGGTTGCGGACTTTCGGTGACAGAGCCTTCAGTGTGGCATCCCCCACCCTCTGGAACTCTCTCCCCCCCCAAATCCGCAGTGCCCCAACCATGGACAAATTCAAAAAAGCCCTCAAAACGCACCTTTTTACTAAGGCTTTCCCCACTGTATAGATAGTTTAATAGGTCTATTTTTCCGCTACATCACCCCCCCCCACCCCCCTTAACCTGTCTGCCTCTTTTCCCCTACTCCCCCCCCCCCTACCCGAATTGTAAAGCGACCTTGGGTTTCCTGAAAGGCGCTATAAAAATATTATTTATTATTATTATTATTATTAGTTCAGCGCTGCTAACCGAGCTAGCTCAGCGCTGCTAACCGAGCTAGCTCAGCGCTGCTAACCGAGCTAGCTCAGCGCTGCTAACCGAGCTAGCTCAGCGCTGCTAACCGAACTAGCTCAGCGCTGCTAAGCGAACTAGCTCAGCGCTGCTAAGCGAGCTAGCTCAGCGCTGCTAACCGAACTAGCTCAGCGCTGCTAACCGAGCTAGCTCAGCTTGTTGCTCTGATAACTTAAGATCCAGATTAATCCGGTTAAATATAGTTAAAGAAATGTATAGCATTAAGTTCAAGAAAGGGTGGTTTGCGTCTTTTCTTCAATTCCTGCATGTTTTCATATCGCAGGGGGGAACAACATCGCAATGTCTGTTTTCTCCAAAATCGTGCAGCCTTAGTAAGCATGCTGTATGTACATGTATTATTTGTGGGGGGTTTTATCTTGAAGAAGTGTCCCCCCCCACCACTCTTGTGTCCCTCTCTCGGACTGACCTGTGTGTGTGTTTCGCCCCCTGTGTTTCCCTCAGGCTCTCAGACTCATCCCACTCCTCTGATGCCCCCCCAGGACAAAGACTCCTGCTCCAAGTACAACTGGGACCCTTCGGTTTACAACAGCGAGCTGCCGGTGCGCTGCAGGAACTCCAGCGGGGTCCTGTACAAGAACCGGCTGGGATCAGGTGAGTCCGGCTGAAGATAAAGAGGCTTATGCTTTGTTGTGGTTTCCCCTCTCCTGTTTGTCATCTTGGTTTGTGTGCATGTAAATGGTCTGCAAAAGCTAACATCCCAAAGTGCTCTTCAATCTTTGAGCAATAGGTGGAGCAGCTTTGACTTTAAAGTGGGGGACAAACACGTGTACCATGTAGGATTGCAATCTTGCAACACGCATAATTAGATGTTGAAATGAAAATAAGAATGTCTAGGCGTAGGAGAAATGTAATTATTAGTGTTCTCTCTTTGCAGATAAACTTAAAGGGGCCCTTTCATTAGAAACCATTACTGACATTTTCTACTTTTCTTAGACATTAAAAATAATCGACTCATCTAGAAAATAAACATTTCTAATCTGATATTATGTTATATTTGCAGCCGTACTGAATCCCTCACTTCACAACTCTGTTACTGTGATTCTTGATTTGTTGTTGTGTTGTTGTGTTGTTGTGTTCAGGGGGGAAGGGCCGCTGCATCAGACACAACCAGCAGTGGTACACTCCCACAGAGTTTGAAGGTCTGGCGGGGCGAGCGAGCAGCAAAGACTGGAAGAGAAGCATCCGATACGCCGGCAGGCCGCTGCTCTGCCTCATACAGGTACTACTGTCACAATACTGCATTCATAACATACTGTACTACTACCACACTACATCATTAATACTCTGTCCCACTGCAGTGATAATACACTGTAGTACTGAGCACATACTGCAGTATTAATACACTGTAGTACTTTTTATTGGTTTTTCAGTTGAATTATATTTAAAGGTGGGGTAGGTTAGTTTGAGAAACCGGCTCGAGATACACTTGTTGTTATATTCCATGGAATGCTCTTAACATCCCGATAGCAATGAATATCTGAAGTGCTTTGACAAAGAATCCATAAAGAAATATCATCTGTGGAAGCCGTGGCGCTGTAAAAAGCACGACCAATCATCTGAGCCGGCTAAAGTAACTGGATGGCCTACCTGCCTGTCAGCCTTCCATCTGGGCACACACTGATCTCTGCCCTCATTGGTCATGTGTGCGTTCGTGTGTGTTGGAGGAGGGGCTCTGTGAGGAAGTGGCAGATTTGTTTAGGTTGTGTATTTTCAAATTCTAGCGATCTCCAGCTGGTTTCTCCAAAATGACCCCACCTTTAAAGTTCAGGGTAATCAACTGTTCATTTTTTTTTTTCAATAAATGGATGTTTTCAAAGTAAATGAATAATCGTTTTTAATAATCGTGATATCAATTATTGAACAAAATAATCGAGATTATCATTTTTGCCATAATCGAGCAGCCCTGCACCATACTGCAGTATTTATATACTGTAATACTACACTCGTAACTTAGTATTAATACACTATTAATACAATGTACTGCTGCACTCATACTGAAGTAATTATTCACTATTTTTATGTGTGTGTGTGTGCGCATGTGTGTGTGTGACTGTGTGTGTGTGTGACTGTGTGTGTAGGAGCGTATCCTGAACCCTCACGCTGCCTCCTGTACGTGTGCAGCCTGCTGTGACGACCTGACGGGGGTGAGTAACGTTTCTTTTACGTTTGGTGTTTTGAGATGATATTGTGATGCCGGTGTTTCCGTAAGTAGCTTTTAGAATATTGATCTTTACATTTTTATATGATGTTAAAACAAATTGTACTTCTGAAAGGTCGGAGCCCTTCCTCCACCTGTGGTTCATCATCTGTCATTGTGTAACTGGGTTTTAAGGTAACTGCAGATACACTCTGAGATAAGATGCTTTGCTTCCTGCACTCAGAGTATTACAGGAGCGCTCTGATGAGAAACATAATTAGATTTGACTTCCTTCCCAGAAACACAGCACAGCTCATTACATCCATTTCTGTGTCTGCCCTCTGCTGCTGGGACAACGCAAAACACCTGTCCACAATATCACATCATGCTTCTGTAACGATTTGTACGAAGTCTTGGAAGTTTGAAAAAGGCCTAAATTAAACGGTTATGATCTCAAGGTGAGAGATAAGTGTTACATGAAAACAAACCCATTAAAACCAGTCTTTCCATATTTAAAATATTGACATAATGTGTTTAATATCTAGCTGGCGTCTCCCACCAGAAGACGCCAGCTAGATATTAAACGCATGTCAGTCAGACGTCTCACGTGTTTCTTAATATGTTTATTAGAAGCAGCGTATAGTTTGGCGTCTCGGCTCGGGCCTCATCACTCCACAGATTTACAAAGAACATTGAGTGATGATTAGATAACTATCCCCCGAGTCGTACTTTAAAACAGGTTTAAGGATTGCTGTCCTTTCTGATTGATAAACAACATGTAATGAATAATTGTTGGTTTAAATAAATAACCAGTCAGACAGTAAAACTCGCTCTGTGTGTTTTTCTCTCTTCAGTGTGCAAAGGATGAAGAGCCTCTGGTAGCAGAAAACATCAGCATGGTAAGTTTAGCATTCTTATTCTATGACCTCATGTCTCTCTAGGTTTCTCATACTGCAGCACCTCTTTTCACCCTCTGTCTGAAACCAGAGTCCAGTCTGCTCTGATTGGTTAGCTGGCCGGCTCTGTCGTGATTGGTCAACCACTTAGGCTAAGAGTAGGGACATCTCTATCACGTATTACATTACATGTAATTACACACCGACTTGCTGACTGCAGTGGGGTTTGAACCTGTGACCCCCCTGATCCGAACACATACGCACAACCCACTGCGCCACACGCCTCCTGATAGTGTAATGTGTTGAAGCGCTAGCCACTAGAAGCAAACACAGTTGTTGAGTAAACAAAGGAGTGGTGTTTCAGGCAGGTGGAGGGAACACAGGGATTGTAGCCTTTGCAGACCATTTACATGCACTAAAACCTATAGAACACACTACAGGAAAGAGACAACCACAAAACAGTAATACGACCACTTTCTTTGTCGTTTTGATTTAATTTCATGTTTTCTTCAGACGGGTCCGGTCCGCCTCTTCGTCCCGTACAAGAGACGGAAGAAGGACAGCGATTCTCTGGTCGTTTCCCCGAAGAAGGATCTTTCCTCCCCCAAAAACATCACGCTGAGCCCGGGGACAACATGTACGTCACACTGATGTGAGATTAGTGGGGAGGAAGAGAAAAGATAGTCTGTGGTTTTATCAGCAGTTTAAAGTCTGGAAATCAGCCTTTGGAGAACAAATATCATATATATTCATTTATTATTATTTTCCTGTCAAGTTTTATTTAAAAAAATGTTTTTATATTGAAGACACAGAAAAGACATTTGGTACATTGATAGGAACCACAGTTACACATGTTCAACAGTTCAAAGCTACTAGTGTTCAGCTTAGTCTCTACTATTGATCTATTGAAGCCAAACATAGTTGACCTTCACTTTAAGGAACCTACAATATTTAAATCCCAATTATAACCAAAACAGAGAGTGCTGTACAGACTAACTGAACTAAACTAAAATAAATAATAATAAAGAGGGAAAGGGGGGAGTGTCAATTAATCAGTAGACACAAATGAGAGAGATTTGAAGAAGGTTAAGAAGGGTTGCCACTTAGTGTAACACCTAGAGGTTTCGCCTCTTAAAGAATATTTACCTTCCTGTAAAGTTCCCCCGGAGGAGTTCATAAAGTGTGTCTTCTTCTTCTCCTTCAGTCACGGTGTCTCCGTCGGGACAGTTCACGACCTCGGGCACGTTGACCTTTGACCGCCCGGCTCAGAGTGACGCTGTCACGGCCGCCGCCGCTGCTGCCATCATGTCGGAGAGCTCGGCCCAGAGCGAGGTGTTCACCAGCACCGCAGGTACCTCATCTCTGATACATCACACTGTGTATGCACCATGTACACCAAGGCTAGTTCCTCGTATGCGTTAGCCTTCTTGGGAATCACCCCGTTTCTGATTCTGATTCTAACTAAGAGACTAAAACACCAAATGATTTCTGAACTCTCCTTTGTTTTCCACCTTCTCCGTAGCGTGTTGACTTCTTTTAGATTGTTACTTGTGTTATGGTGTGTGAGCTGAGCTGTGTGAGTTCGTATGCGTTTGTTTATTTGACAGCACTTTGGTCTGCAGGTTTTAAAGTGCTTTATAAAAAACACCTTCTTCTTCTCCTCCTCTCAGTGCTCACGGCGCTACCTGCCCTCGCCGTGGCCCCCCAGTCGCTGCAGGCCAAGATGGCGGTGACGGTGGGGTCACCTTTGGGGGGGGGGCTGCTGATGGGGGGCCTGGAGGGGGGTGGGGTCAGCGAGGGGGGGCGGAGCAGCAGCTGGCTGTACCTGGAGGACATGGCCAACACTCTGCAGAGCAACGTGCAGCAGCTGAAGGCTCTGATAGAACAGGCCAAACACTCAGAGTGCACGGGGGTCAAAGGTCAGGGAGGCAGGAAGGAGGTGAGCGCAGAGACACACACACACACACACACATACAGTACATATACACACACACACACACGCATACAGTACATATGCACACACACACACACACACATACAGTACATATACACGCACACACACACACATATGCACGCACACACACACACACACGCACGCATACAGTACATATACACACACACACACACATACAGTACATATACACGCACACACACACATATGCACGCACACACACACACACACACACACACACATACGCACGCACGCACGCACGCACACACCCACACACACACACACGCATACAGTACATATGCACACACACACACAGTACATATATACACACACACATACATGCACACACATGCAAACACGCACGCACACACACGCATACACACACGCATACACACACGCATACACACACGCATACACACACGCATACACACACGCATACACACACGCACACACACACACACGCACACACACACATACACACACGCATACACACACGCATACACACACGCATACACACACACACGCATACACACACACAGAATTGTAAACGTGCTGTATATCAGAATCAGAAACAGGTAGGTTCAGATTCCTTTATTGTCACAGTTTTAATATTTAATATATAAAGTGACTATAAATTGGACCCACGATACATTGAACAGTATACGCTTACAAATACACGAACAATACGGTCAAGAGAGAAACAGATGTACGAGGAATTTGACTTGACGTCGTGGTGAATACATAAAGTAAAACAAAAATATAAAACACAGATGAACTATTTTAATATTTGCGCAGTAGTACAATGTATTAGTACTGTGATTATTTACCTGTCGGTCACGCAAAAGATGCAGGTGTAGAGATAAAGTTATTTTGACATTGCCATTATATTTCCAGATAACTTGAGTAATAATGAAGTGTGTGTGTGTGTGTGTGTGTGTGTGTGTGTGTGTGTGTGTGTGTGTGTGTGTGTGTGTGTGTGTGTGTTCAGTTTGGTCTCACTCAGACGTTTCAGAATCAGATCACGTTTCAGCAGCAGGACGACTCGGATGCCAAGAGGAGCTCTGACATCACTGAGATCATCATCAACGTAGGACACACACACACACACACACACACACACCATGTATACATCACTTCAGGGGACATTACATTGACTTACATGCATTTCCTGGAGACTTATCCTAACCTTAACCATAACCAACACATGCCTAACCCTTACCCTTAACCTAACCAAGTCTTCACCCTAAGATTAATGATTGCCCTTATGGGGACCTCCATTTTGTCCCCATAAGGGAGGCGAGTCCCCACACGTGACTGTGTAAACAGATGTAGGTCCCCACAAGTATAGTAATGCTAGGACACACTCACACACACACACACACACACACACACACACACACACACACACACACACACACACACACAGCAAGCATTAATGCAGCACTACTGACATTATGACATCCCTATTATAAGTAAAATGTACTTACTTAAGCACATCAGGCCTTACATAAAGGAACTGTTAAAGGCATAATATGTAAGCATTAAAATGTCTAAAAATAAATAGACCTGTCATTTATTTAGTGGAGTCATGTAGTTATTATCCCAAAAGTTGCAAACATATTAGGGTGTCTCCTTTTAGTCTCATACCTGGTATAGTGACACACCTCTGCCTCCTGTGGCTGAAAGGAGTATTACAACAACACACTCTTGGATCCTGAATATACAATGAAAAGAAAGGATATTAAGATAAGATGTAAGACGGGCACCTTAACATGTGTGTGTGTGTGTGTGTTCCCCTGCAGCAGATGTGTGTGAACTGTGGGCGCATGGCGATGAGTGAGTGCACGGGCTGCCATAAGGTCAACTACTGCTCCACCTTCTGCCAGAGGAAGGTAAGCTCAATCCTTCACTATAGGCGCTTTCAAGCCGCAGTACTTTTCCCACAAAGGTTCATGAGAACTCTTTAGTAGAACTAAGTACAGATCGCGTTCACACCGGAATAAGTCCCTGGGGGAGGATTAGGCAAATGAAGCCGCTGACGTCACTTCTTCTGCTTTGGGTTTACTGGCAGGCCGCAAACCACATTCACGGCGTATACTGCCACCCGGAGTCCCCGGCCGGAAGTCCCCGGAGTTTGGGACCTTTCCGAGTAAATCGCCAGAACGCCGACACCTCCTCATCTCCACCGCTCCCATGTTTTATTTTGTGTTGCCATAAGTTAGTCTCTCTGCGTTTCTGCGCTGGGCTAATGCTAATGCTAATAATGCTAATGCGAGGATAATAAAATGGCAGCTTCAAAACACTTTTTGGGAGTTTTACGGGGCGTGGTTTGCAATCCGCCCAGCCAATCACAAATAGGAACCTTTTTCTCCCACGAAAGTCCTTGCTCTCTAGCAAGGACGGGAAAGGTTCTAAAACTAATTTTAGTTCCGGCTCTTTTTGGTGTGAACGAATAACCCTCATCACAGCCTCGTTAAAGATCTCTTATTTAGGACTGTCCGGGACGCGTCTATCACCGTTTCCAAACCTGTGTACACTTGACTTTTTTATCATGTTTTCATCCCACAAAATATGAATTTGAGCTGCAGTCGCTTAATAGTAAAGTATCTCTTTTTGAGTATATCGATCACAGCTATATAGCTAAGCCAGTACATGTTCATTTATTAATTCACCATATATTTACAACACTATGCAGCTGTTGTTTTGGTTTGTCACGTGTGCAGAAGTCCAGTATTTGGGGACATGAAACTGTTCCTAAGCAACACTGTTAGAGGAAAGCAGATATTGAGTTTGCTGCAGACCGCTGTGTCGTCTCTCAGGACGCTTTGCACCGACTGCAATGCGAGTTCCTTCAGCAGCAGCCAAAGATTCATTCAAGATTCAAAGGTTTTATTGTCATATCCACAAAGCTACGGTGTAGTGAACATCTTCTTACTGAGCTCCTCCAACAATGCAACATAAAATACAAGGATACAAAATAGTGCAAAAAGTCTATATACATCTAAATAGAATATGATAAGTACAATATGAAATTAAATAATGTACATTAAAACACAATGTAATGCGGTAAGGAAGTGGGAAGGGGTAGATAAATCATTCTTGGTGGTCTGATAAACAGCCCATATCGGTTTTTCTCCAAGCTAGAGTAGACGTGATATGACTTCAGCGTTCTCTTTATATGTTCATCGTGCAAAACTATGCTATTGCAGAAGTGGCCGTGGTTGAATCTAAACTTGGTTGGAAAAACGATAGACACGTCCAGAACAAGAGAAGCAGCCGAAACGCAGAGGAGATCAAGAGAGTCCCTACTGCGGGACAAATGAAGGATTCTGATTTGATTTTAAAGTTACGAGTAAACATTTCTTACGCTATCTTATAGACCTCTAATGACTTTAGGTCATATGTAAAAGAGGGGAGGGGGGGGGGGATTTGATCAAAGCAAACTTTTTTTTTGTTCTGTTTAAAGTAATTTTTGTGAGAAAGATTCTGACTCTCAGAATTCAAAGGAGAAAAGAGTCTTCTGACTTGTGAGAGTCCTGAGAAGAAAGTCTGAATTCTGTCTTGAATCTGAAGCTTTCTTTTTTTCCTCCTGCAGGACTGGAAGGAGCACCAGCACACCTGCTGTCAATCATCTGGGGGCGTGTCTGTTCTGGAAGAGGAGCCAATCACAGCCCTGGAACTGGACAAAGTCAAATGAAGGAGCAATCAGACAGGAAGTGGTGCCGAGAGGAGGAGATGTCAAAACTTAAAATCTCTCACTTGAACTGTTATTGTGAGAAATCCCTCTCGACAGGAAGAGGAATGTCCAGATTTGAAACTACATGAGAAACTGTATATTTGTTGATAGAAGTTCTAGAGAATATGCCATAGGGCTGCAGATAAACACTTATAACCACATTATCAAGCAATCTGTAATTCACTTATTTATTACCTTTTTTAATTAATGGTGTTTTTTGTTTCTCGTCTTCCTTCAGTCAATCTTTTTTTTCTGCCGTTTGATGAAACGGACTTTCCCGACCTTTAACGCTAAACTAATTTCGAATCTGTGTCCAGAGACGGTCCTGGTTTAAATAAAGGTCAACAACACATCGATAAACTAAAAGGAAATATTATTAAATTAACGCGCCCCACCCTGGATGATGGGAAGACCTGAGCCATCTGTTCTTATTTTACAATTAGTGACTATTAACTGTTTACAAGGTTTCTTTGTGTTTGCTTCCAACTAAAAGACCCTGTTTATATAATGTGAACGTTTCAGTTCAGAACAACTTTGCATAAGATAATATCTTGTATATGTATATTAAAAAAGAAGGATTATCTTTAAGAGATATGAAGCTGTAGTGTTTATTTTTTTCATTCAATTATGATGTGTCTCTACTTTAAAGAGTCCTCTCCTGCTGATGTTCAGGTGTATATCAGTACGTAGTGTCTCTACTTTAAAGAATCCTCTCCTGCTGATGTTCAGGTGTATATCAGTATGTAGTGTCTCTACTTTAAAGAGTCCTCTCCTGCTGATGTTCAGGTGTATATCAGTATGTAGTGTCTCTACTTTAAAGAGTCCTCTCCTGCTGATGTTCAGGTGTATATCAGTATGTAGTGTCCTACTTTAAAGAGTCCTCTCTGCTGATGTTCAGGTGTATGAGTATGTAGTGTCTCTACTTTAAAGAGTCCTCTCCTGCTGGTTCAGGGGTATATCAGTATGTAGTGTCTCTACTTTAAAGAGTCCTCTCCTGCTGATGTTCAGGTGTATATCAGTATTGTGTCTCTACTTTAAAGAGTCCTCTCCTGCTGATGTTCAGGTGTATATCAATAGTAGTGTCTCTACTTTAAAGAGTCCTCTCCTGCTGATGTTCAGGTGTATCAGTATGTAGTGTCTCTACTTTAAAGAGTCCTCTCCTGCTGATGTTCAGGTGTATGAGTAGTTCTAGTTCTCTACTTTAAGAGAGTCCTCTCCTGCATGTTCAGGTGTATGAGTATGTAGTGTCTCTACTTTAAAGAGTCCTCTCCTGCTGATGTTCAGGTGTTATCAGTATGTAGTGTCTCTACTTTAAAGAGTCCTCTCCTGCTGATGTTCAGGTGTATATCAGTATGTAGTGTCTCTACTTTAAAGAGTCCTCTCCTGCTGATGTTCAGGTGTATATCAGTATGTAGTGTCTCTACTTAAAGAGTCCTCTCCTGCTGATGTTCAGGGTGTATCAGTATGTAGTGTCTCTACTTTAAAGAGTCCTCTCCTGCTGATGTTCAGGTGTATATCAGTATGTATGTCTCTACTTTAAAGAGTCCTCTCCTGCTGATGTTCAGGTGTATATCAGTATGTAGTGTCTCTACTTTAAAGAGTCCTCTCAGCTGATGTTCAGGTGTATCTCAGTTTGTAGTGTCTCTACTTTAAAGAGTCCTCTCCTGCTGATGTTCAGGTGTATATCAGTGTGTAGTGTCTCTACTTTAAAGAGTCCTCTCCTGCTGATGTTCAGGTGTATATCAGTATGTAGTGCCTCTACTTTAAAGAGTCCTCTCCAGCTGATGTTCAGGTGTATATCGGTATGTAGTGTCTCTACTTTAAAGAGTTCTCTCCTGCTGATGTTCAGGTGTATATCAGTATGTAGTGTCTCTACTTTAAAGAGTCCTCTCCTGCTGATGTTCAGGTGTATATCAGTATGTAGTGTCTCTACTTTAAAGAGTCCTCTCCTGCTGATGTTCAGGTGTATATCAGTATGTAGTGTCTCTACTTTAAAGAGTCCTCTCCTGCTGATGTTCAGGTGTATATCAGTATGTAGTGCCTCTACTTTAAAGAGTCCTCTCCTGCTGATGTTCCTTAGTGCCTCCATGGAACTAGTAGTTCCATGGAGGCAATAAGTGCTGGGCAACTAATGGCGCGTTTCCACTGCAGCGGGTAGCTCGCTTTAAGCGTGCTGAGCCGTGCGGGGCCCGTTTGTGGTTGCGTTTTCTCTTGGCATAGTTTTGGCCCGGGGCTACTTTTTCACCTTTTTTCTGGCCCGACTAAATCGTGGTTCTAGGGCCAGGAACAACCAGGCTGAGTCGGGCTGAGTATGCTAAACTAGAGAGAGAATCGCTGGCAAGGGAGCTATAACTACAACAAGATGAACATATTTGACCGTGATTTAATTGTAATACACGTTTCTAAATGATGCCGAAGTAACAACATACTGATACCGGTTAGTAAAAACCATGAATTAATGCTTTGACAAGTCTACAGACAGACGGCAGGCGAAACACCCTTTTAAATGCGTGCTTTCTAAATGGAGCTTGGCTAAGCTAACGTTATATATGCTCCGACCGTCCACACTCACAACAACGGCCTACAGACATAAATAAACCAGCGACTGTATTCGCCATGACACAGGCAGTCTGTGGTTTGTACTTATTTAACTTCTGTCTAGTTTCTGAACAGATATGAGGAGCTGTGAGCTCTGAGTGCTAAGAGCTAACGGCTGTGTTGTTTTTTGGGGCGCTCATTAAAGATGACGTCACGGTTCCGCCTACACTGCGTTACTATAGTAACTACCCCAGTTCCTAAACTGTAATGGAAGCGCAGCATTAAAGTGAGCCGGGCCTAATAAGGCCTAACCAAACCGAGCGAGGCCTGCAGTGGAAACGCGCCATAAGTACGGCAAAGTACTTGGTGTGAAAGCGGCCAATGGGATCTCTCCATAGGATTTTGGAAAACAGCTGGAAATAAGGTCTGTGGTTGAGACACATTTAAGAGACGGATCACGTTTTGTTCTACGACATTAAATCCATCAGCAGTGACCCCACTGGTGATTTCTGAAGAGTTGACGTGTCTGAAAAACGATGGTTTGTTACCAAGTGGCTGAATAGGACTACAGAAGTTGTCGAGGCCGTTGTACGTCATTACGCCGAACACGTAAACAGTTTGCCCTGTTCTGCTTGAAAGCAAGTCCCTGCCTCCTGCAAACTGTTCCAACAAACGCTTCAACTTGTACCATTTAGAATCTGTGTGTTTGAATATGGATCTGAAGTTGGCGTGACGTTGAAGTCGTGCTGCTGGACTCGGCTGTAGTTCCCTTATAGCATAACGTTAGCATTTTGCTTCTGGACATTAGATTTCTGATTCGAACATTATAAAAGTAGGGTAGACATGTGGAGATTATCCGGCTGAACAAAACGTGCATTCATCAAACAGGTTCGTTTTCCACAGACCTTATTTCGAGCTATTTTCCAAAATCCTCTGGAGAAATCCCATTGCCTTTTTGACGAGGGAACCAGCAGCTTACTTCCGGGTAAATACGTCATCCCTGCACCGCTCTATTGAGTCATTCATGAAAGAATGTTCAAATCCCCCAAATATATAATATGAATGGAAAGGAGGACGAAAAGAGTCAGGGGTCTTCAGTTTAGTTGTTCATAGGAAAGGGAAATGGTTTGGGAGCGACTGATTTAAAGAAGACCTTTAACATTTACAGTTTGTGTGGCGGCTTCTCTATCAGTGAGCAGCAGCAGACACCCAATCAAATGTCATCTTTTCTGTCATTGTGTAAGCTGTGATTTATCAGGAGACACATCACCTGACTGACGGTTAGCAACTTAAATAAATAATCTTCGTATTCGGCTGCTAAAATGAATGATTGAAGTCTGAGAGAAAACGTCCTAAAACTCAAATATATTGTATTGTTATCACCAGGCTTGGATTTTCGTCATTTTAGGGGCAAGGCCATTTGGACTTTGGTGTCACACATTTTTTCAGGGCGGAAAGGCCACATGCCAGGGCACAAAGGCCGTTGAGGGAAAAATTAGGATTTGGAGCTTACAAATAAATAACTTCACTTTCTAATGACAAAAAACAAATCACTTTTTTAATATCAATAATCGTATCATCATATAGGCCTATGCCTCCTTAGTATTACCGTATATAAAATGAAATACTTTAGTTGGAATAATTAGTGTTTGGTATGTTTTCCATCTACTACTACTCCCATTCACAAATCCGAAATTAAATCTAAACATCAAAAATTCTATTAATATGTAACAAATATATTCCATTTCAGAAGAAACAGCCTTCAAGGGTCTTCAACTCTGCACATACATCATTCAGCAGTGCACAGTGAAGCTCCAACATCCAACTGTATGAACAAGCAATACTTTGAAATGCAAAAGTGTGTGTGTGTGTGTGTCTCTTTAATCAACTCCTTCCACCACAGTATTTACATGGATATAAGCCCCGCCCCCTCTCCAGCGCGTCCTGTTTGAATGACAGGAGTAAACACAGCTGACAGCCGCGGTGAAACTACAGCGGTTAGAGCGATGAGAATATTCGCATCGCGTCCGTTGTGAACGCAGCGTAATGCAGTTCAGAAACCTGCTCTGACGCTTTTAAAGCAACTTTTAACAGTGCGAGGGGCCCAAAGGCCACGGTGGCCGTGAAAATCCCACCCTGGTTATCACACACCAGTGAAGAAGCAGATTTATGATCTGAAATATATCGTATAAAACCTTCCTAATTGTCATTTGTTAGTGTTTTTTATTCATCTCATGTTTTTGTTAAGGTTTATTTATTGGAGCGAATGTTTGATATACACATTTTAATTGGATGATGAAACTAAGACACACAACATTGGCCAAAAGCACGAGGACAGCTAAACTTTCCAGCCATGTCTGACCTGCAGGATTCAGATAGAGAATATTTCAATCAGGAGAGACTTCATTTTTAGTTTAAAGAACATTTATTTACGCATGCGCCATGATGGAAATGTTAATAGTCTTGAGCGATTAGGCCCTGATCCCCGATCGTATATATCTTAAGGGGGGAAGTGCAGCCGTGAGTCTATTAGGAAGCCCCCTTTTGGGGTCTAGACACAGGTGGTGATGATGAAGATCTGGATTCGATGAGGAGAAGGGATGATGAAGATCTGGATTCGATGAGGAGGAGGGAGAAGAGGACATTTACGCAAAATGTATTAACAGTCATATCGTTTTCACACAATTCATTTCTATTAGTCTGTAGGATCAAATATGTCCCATAGTTTTCAACACAAGTGAATGCATCTCTCTGGAGTCTGTTTTTATAAAAACCTTTATTCTAAAAAGATCCGACATATAAAATCCGTTGTTGTTGGTTTGAGGTAGTTTGTTCTTTAGCCTCTTCACAGGAAACTCAAACAAACCTTTCTTATGTAGAAAATCACTGAAACAATGGACAGACCCTAAATGAACATCCGTAGTGTCTCGTTGGAATAAAAGAAGGCGTCTCTTCCTGCAGCATCTTCAGTGTTCATGAGGCGTTCTTGGAGAAGAAGCTGTGCAGGAACCGCTTGAAGAACTTCCTGAACTCTGTGTTGAACACGGTGTAGATGACGGGGTTCAGGGCGCTGTTGAAGTATCCGAGCCACGTCACCACGCTCATCAGAGCCGGAGGAACGTAGCAGTCCTGACATCGAGCTCTGACCGTGTGAAGCACGAAGAACGGAGTCCAGCAGAACAGGAAGGCACCTGCAGGAAGACAGGGAGAAGAAGTCAGGTGTTACATTTTGTCTGAAATATTACCACATATGTTATCACAAAGGTTTAAGCGCAGTTTGCTCAACATATCAAACATGACATGCAATAGTAGGAAGGTTGGTAGTACCCACATCTAAATCAAATATGAGACAGTCAGTTTACAGAGCCATGCTCAGCTGGAACTCTTTACCCGTCCATATCATTCAGGAACATTCTCAAATACATTTCAAAACGGACAGACGTGCAATAGATGCCGTGTGTAAATTGAAAAGATAATACATTTACAACGTAGCTAGTCCAAATGCTTGAAAATGCATGTGTCTATAATAATAAGTTGAATCCAGGTGGATGTCAAACATCCTGTGGAGCCATCACCAAGAACTGCTTTCTACCAACAGGTGCAGAAGAAAGTCGTCAAACTGTTGCTCTCAGGTCTCAGGCTGAACGCTTTGAAAGTGACTAATCCTTGGCTTCTAATCTTCGCCATCCACGCGAGGCTAGGTGAGGATTTCTGACACACATTTCCCAAATAGCACAACTGAAGAAGCCGTTGAGTTCAACTTAATACAATTATCAATTAAGCAATCAACTCCGGTTGACTTTCAAGTGATAGAATCAGATTCCAATTTCTAATGTCACTTTTCTAGGAGGATTAAGGCGATGTGAATTCTTTTTGGGATCCGACCAAAAGGGACTTTTGTTTTGAGGTCCCAGAAAAATCTGAATTATAAGAAAGAAAGTCAACATTTTGAGAAAAAAAAGTAGTCAGGATTCTGAGTACTAAGAAATTGGGTTACATGTTTAAAGGTTACATTATTTTATATTTACAAACAATACTTTTAACTAAAAAATGTATCAGTTAGATATTCTCATTAGAGTTACAGTTACTCTCACAGGGATTTCAGCCTTTGCACCGTTAACATGCACTCAAACCCCCCAAAACAGGGCCTCTTTAAATCGATGGTAAGGGTTGTAAGAATCTGTTATTTAAAAAAGCTAAAGTTTACTTGTAAATGTTCTGTTTTTACGATGGAAGAATCTTGTGAGGAGCACAACACCAAACGTAATCTGATTCTCTTCCTGCAGAAATGAATTTGATACATTGCACATGAGTGACTTATTATTGTGAAGACGTGCTGTCTCCTGAGCTAATGAGAGGTCCATGAGACCATGGGACAAGCTTTGCGTAATAACTGGATTTCAGATTAAGGAGCTGCAGGATTAGCCGCTGTGTGCTAAAGAGAAGCACTTCTACGCACTAGAACCAACACTCACTGCTATTAATAGGACGACCTTTTCTCACTGTTGTGTTAGTGCCTCTGAACACGCATCAGATGGGTGTGAGGCGTTCAGGTACCTTCCAGCGCACATTTTATATCCAGTCATTAATTGTGGATAAAAACTGTTCAATATAAATCTTTAATAATATAATACTGTAAAATCTGCATCCTGAGTACTTTTTTTGGAAGGTCAAAAATACTGCAGTAGCAGGAATATAGGCTCATAATATACTGTATATGATAGTACATACTGTATATACATATGATAGTAGTAACTACTAGGACTCCACTTCGAGAACTATTAACAAAGCACTTATATACTAATAAAGGACTGGCTTATCTAAAGCCAGTTGAGTAGCACTTGAAATGTTTTTGCTCTATGAAACCTGATGTACTTTATGATTCTGTTTTCTTCAAGGTTGTATTTTGTTGGTCGAACGCACTTATTGTAAGTCGCTTTGGATAAAGCGTCAGCTAAATGCAATGTAATGTAACTCGTTAGACAGGAAGTGAACCTTACCTACAACGACAGGAAGCACCTTCATGGCCTTCCTCTCCCGGTTGTTGATCTTAGCCGTTTTTCTCCGGCGAGGCTCCTGGTTGTACTTGATCTCTGAGAAGCTGACGGTGGGCACGGGGCCGCCCTTTAACTCCGAGGACTTTTCGGAGGACTTGAAGGTGGACTGCTGCTCCGGACTCTCCGTCAGCTCCCTCGCTATAAGGAGGCAAGAGTAAACACATCCTTTACTCAAGTAGAAGTACAGATACTTGTGTTTAAAGTGCATTTTGCATAATAGGTGACCTTTAAGTAGTAACGAAGTATTTGTACTCCACTACTTCCCACCTCTGATGACGGGCGGCAGTAATGGCGGCAGAGCGGCGAGCGCCGGCAGCGCAGTGGCCGCTTCTTGAAGCTTCCGGCAGTCCAGAATACTGTTCTTCAGCTTGGCCCTCCGAGCTTCTTCCCATCGCCTCAGGCCTCGAAACATGCCGCAGTACAGCAGCAGCATGATGGGACACGGGATGAAGAAGGAGCACACGGACGAGTACAGCACGTAGTCGTCGTTCTCCAGTTTGCACTCGGTGGGGTCGCGGCCCGGCACGTTGTTGATGCCGAACACGACGGGCGACGCCACGGCCAGCGCCACGACCCAGGTGGCCGACAGCAGCACCGTCTGACGCATGTCCACGTGCTTCCTGTTGTAGTTCAGAGGGATGACTACAGCGATGAACCTGCAACACGGCAGAGAAGGTTTTAGTATGTAGCTTTAAATCCATTCATCCTTTCAAGGGAGGGACTTCGCCTCTCTATGCTGTTGATGTATTGTGATTTTAAAAAGGTGTCCATTATCATCTGGCCGGGGACAACAGCTGGAAATTAGCATTGTTGGCTAAAACTGCCCCGTTTACTGTTTGTTGTGACAGTTGATTAATGGGAACTGTCCACGACACTATAAACAAATAAACTAAACTAAATACGTACAGTTTGTTTGCTCGAGGAAAGGTCATGGCGTCATTGAAATGTAAAGGGTTCAACCTCTGGAGAGACGTTTAGTTTATCAACTCCTATTGGCTTTCGAGTGATCAAATTATATTCTGAAATCCTATTTTCACCCCTATTCTCCGGAGGAGGATAAGGGCCACAGTTTGGGGATCAGGCCCAATGCATTCAAAACTGCGACCCGGGAAAATATAATTCCCTAGAATCGTATTTGAGGATGCAGTTTAGTTATACGGCAACATCCATTTTCAGGCGAC
Source organism: Harpagifer antarcticus (assembly GCA_902827135.1). Taxonomy (NCBI): domain Eukaryota; kingdom Metazoa; phylum Chordata; class Actinopteri; order Perciformes; family Harpagiferidae; genus Harpagifer; species Harpagifer antarcticus. Next base: position 272,763 of record CADEHL010000965.1, read on the forward strand.
GTGGTTGCATGTCTTTATGCTAAGCTAACCTAATTGGTTTTGCCAACATGTCAAATGAGTCCTTTAATTTAAGACTTCAGGAGCAAAAACATGGACAGAAAACATTCTGGTGTGGTGACAATAACACTACATCCTCTATCTCAAAGGCCCACTCAGTCCTGGGGGCCGTGGCATTGTTCAGTAATCCATCACTGAATGACAGCAGGTCATCAGTCAGTTTGATGTTAAATCAAACCTGCAGAGGAACCAGGTGGACTCTGCAGACCTTCACGATCTGTTTCCTGCCCGCTCTGTTAAATTATTCAGACAGTAAAACCTCTAAAAAGCTTCAGATCATCAGCATCAGTCCCCGTTAGCTCCACTGCCTCCATCAGTCTCGGCTCTAATCATATTTATCTGGAGTTGGGACATCAGCTTTGAGGGCAGCTCCAGAGTTTCATCCTTCAACATCAGCCCGAGAGTTCGGATAATCTCATTGTGTCAAACTAACGAGTGCAGAGTGATGCCGGCAGTTCATCACCGCGGACGCATCCTTTCATTTTTCTTCTTTTGGGGCTTTTACAGGAACAAGACAAAAAGGTTGTCCTAATATTTCCGCATTAGAGTGAACTGTGGCTCGATTATCTGACCCTGACAACCTTCAGATGGAGAGCTGAAGACCTCAGGGTTCTGGTTTTGATGAATTAGCTGGACGACCCTGACTGAAGCTGAAAAACACCTTCACTTTGCTCGTGAAGCTTCCTGACTGAGTGAAATAACCCAAGTTATAAAGTGGTAGGTATGCTGTTCAAATTCTCTAAATGCTAAGAAAAGGTGCCTCAATGCTTCTGTGTTAGCATAGCACGGTGCAGTAATGAGTCCTAAAACCATAAAAATGTGTTGGCATTTTACTACTTCCTGTTCCCTCATCTCAAAGTCAACATTTTTTTGAAAGGGTTGATAGTTGGATGTCTGAAATAAGTTGAAGAGATTTTCAGGGTCTGTCCTACAACATAAATTACATCAGTAAACAACCCACTTGTAATTGAGTGAAGCTTTTATGTGTTATAAAATCAGGGGTTAAAAGTGTCTAAATGAGACGACTGAACCTCATCACCCCGACCATTAGCCACCTTTAGCTTAGCGGTGGTGACGTGAAGTCATGTGACCATGCTATAGTTCCTTTATAGCCCAACATTAGCCACCTTTAGCTTAGCGGTGGTGACGTGAAGTCATGTGACCGTGCTGTAGTTCCTTTATAGCCCAACATTAGTCGCCTTTAGCTTAGCGGTGCTGACGTGAAATCATGTGACCGTGCTGTAGTTCCTTTATAGCCCAACATTAGCCGCCTTTAGCTTAGCGGTGGTGACGTGAAGTCATGTGACCGTGCTGTAGTTCCTTTATAGCCCAACATTAGCCACCTTTAGCTTAGCGGTGGTGACGTGAAGTCATGTGACCGTGCTGTAGTTCCTTTATAGCCCAACGTTAGCCACCTTTAGCTTAGCGGTGGTGACGTGAAGTCATGTGACCGTGCTGTAGTTCCTTTATAGCCCAACATTAGCCACCTTTAGCTTAGCGGTGGTGATGTGAAGTCATGTGACCGTGCTGTAGTTCCTTTATAGCCCAACATTAGCCACCTTAGCTTAGCGGTGGTGACGTGAAGTCATGTGACCGTGCTGTAGTTCCTTTATAGCCCAACATTAGCCACCTTTAGCTTAGCGGTGGTGATGTGAAGTCATGTGACCGTGCTGTAGTTCCTTTATAGCCCAACATTAGCCACCTTTAGCTTAGCGGTGGTGACGTGAAGTCATGTGACCGTGCTGTAGTTCCTTTATAGCCCAACATTAGCCACCTTTAGCTTAGCGGTGGTGAAGTCATGTGACCGTGCTGTAGTTTCTTTATAGCCCAACATTAGCCTCCTCTAGCTTAGCGGTGGTGAAGTGAAGTCATGTGACCATGCTGTAGTTCCTTTATAGCCCAACGTTAGCTATTTACCTTGAACGATCGCATTTACTCTTCAAAAATCTTTAAAAAAAACATATAAGTATCATTTACGTGTGGAGATCCTATTTTCTGAAATATTCAGACGAACAAATCTGTTAGCTTTTTGTCGAGGGACGCCTTGTGATGCTACCTTCCAGGTCAGCCTACAAAAATATCATCACTGCACGACTCTATAGGGAATTATGAACCATCAAATTCTAAGGGATGTGAGATCACTTCCCACAATCCCTTGCGGCAATAATATTTACCTGTCGACGCTGATGGCGCAGAGGTTGAAGATGGAGGCGGTGCACAGCATCACGTCCATCGTCATCAGGTAGTCACAGACCGAGGTGCTGAGGGTCCACACGCCGTCCTGGAACTGAAGAAACACACAGAATGTTTACTTATCAACATTAACATACAAGCTGTACACACATTAACATATTTAACTACATTTACTCAAGTACTGTTCTCAACAGAGCCAATAATATGCGTTTGCTTTTACTTTATTAAAATAATATTGCATGTATGCAACATTTGTTTTAAAAGAATATATACAAACTAAATGAAATGCAAAAAAATTACTTAAATTATAAACATTAACAATCTAAAAAATAGGACAAATGGACCATCTGTGCAGTTAATATTAAACTCGTAATTGCACATGTAATACAAACAACTATAAAATAAATACAAATCCTACATATAACAATTATGAAATACATTAAAATATATATTTATATAAATGTGAATTCAATTAAAAGCTCTAAGCATGACAATATACAACGTAAAACAATACACGGTTAAACAATGTATAAAATTAAACATTTAACCATAATAGCAAAAATAATACAATAAATAAATACTTAGTATTTGTGACGGCTAAACAAAGAGATAAAATAATCAGAATCAGAACACCTGCTTTCGTCCCATAGAGGGTAGGTTTGAATTTGTTACAGCAAGAAAAGCTTAATGTTAACTAAGAAGCAGCAATACAAAATATTAAAGGTAAAAAAATAACACAATTTACAAAATACACATCCTGTACCAGTTCTGAGAGAGATAGCAGGTATATCAACGACATATGCACATCATTGGTATTGCACAACAAGGGGTGTTATAGTCTTTGTTGTTATATGTGCGGGGGTCTACCAGGGGCCATGATGGTTATACAGCCTGAAGGAAGGACCGGCGTAACTTAAACTAAATAGGCCGCTGGGCACCAGAGAGCGAGTCCTAACGCAGGTAAATAGTCGATGTCCAGACGAGAACGTTGTCTTTGTTCTTTCATTCTCTACACATATACAGAACAATGGTTTTACCGGTGCCATATTCCCGGGTAAAACACCACATGCTCGTCTGGTGCATCAATCCCACCGCCACCATGAAATAACAAATCAATATACAGCTCCAACAGTATTATTGAACTACTGTTTATTTAACCTGTTAAGCCCCGAGCCTGTTTTTTAGGTCTCAGGCTCAAAAATTACATTCCCAGAACAAATTATCACATGACATGTCACTTGTTAGACACTTTTATCCAAGGCAAGGCACGTTTATTTATATAGCACTTTTCAACACAAGGCAATTCAAAGTACTTTACAAAAAATGAAAGACATTAAGAAAATGGCAATTCAAATCAGTCATTAAAAAGAAATGCTAATACATTAAACATTAAAAGAAGAAACACATGGATAAAAGTTACAGTGCAGTCTAAGATATGAATAGTTCAATTAAAAGCAGCGACAAAAAGAAAAGTCTTCTTGCTGGATTTAAAAGTAGTCAGAGTTGCAGCGGACCTGCAGGTTTCTGGGAGTTTGTTCCAGATGGAGCATAATAACTGAACGCTGCTTCTCCATGTTTAGTTCTGACTCTGGGGACAGAAAGCTGACCAGTCCCTGAAGACCTGAGAGATCTGGATGGTTCATAATTTAGCAGTAGGTCAGAAATGTATTTTGGGCCTAAACCATTCAAAGCTTTATAAACCAGCAGCAGTATTTTGAAATCTATTCTTTGACACACAGGAAGCCAGTGTAAAGACTTCAGAACAGGAGTGATCCACTTTCTTAGTGTTAGTGAGGACTCGAGCAGCGGCGTTCTGAATCAGCTGCAGCTTCCTAATAGATTTTTTAGTGAGACCTGTGAAGACACCATTGCAGTAGTCGAGTCTGCTGAAGATAAAAGCATGGACAAGTTTTTCCAAATCCTGCTGTGACATTAGTCTTTTAATCCTAGATATGTTCTTTAGGTGATAGTAGGCTGATTTAGTAACTGTTTTAATGTGACTGTTGAAACTCAGGTCAGAGTCCATGACTACACCTAGATTTCTGGCTTTATCTGTTGTTTTGAACATTGCAGACTGAAGCTCAGCGCTAACTTTTATACGTTCTGCCTTGGCTCCAAAAACCATTACCTCAGTTTTATCTTTGTTTATTGGGAGAAAGTTCTGACACATCCAGTCATTGATTTGTTCAATGCACTTACTCAGTGTTTGAATTGGAGCATAGTCTCCTGGTGAAACTGTTACGTACATTTGTGTGTCATCTGCATAGCTATGGTAACTTATTTTGTTGTTCTTCATTATCTGAGCCAGTGGTAGCATGTAGATGTTAAAGAGAAGAGGCCCCAAGATGGAGCCTTGAGGAACCCCACATGTCATATTTGTCAACTCAGATGTGTATTTACCAATAGAAACAAAGTTGTTTCTGTCCTTTAAGTAGGATTCAAACCAATTTAGGACGGTTTCCAAAAGTCCCACCCAGTTTTCCAGTCGGTCTAGTAATATGCTGTGGTCAACAGTGTCAAACGCAGCACTGAGATCTAATAATACTAACACTGAAGTTCTGCCACTGTCTGTGTTTAAGTGGATGTCATTGAAGACCTTTACAAGAGCAGTCTCAGTACTGTAGTTTGGACGAAAGCCTGACTGGAACACATCGAAACAGTTAGTTAAATGCAAAAAATTACTCAACTGTTGAAAACAACTTTTTCAATGATTTTACCTAGAAATGGCAGGTTTGATATGGGCCTATAATTGTTCATTACTGAAGGCATCTAGATTATTCTTTTTTTAAGAACGGTTTAATGACTGCAGTTTTCAGGGCCTGTGGAAAAATACCTGAGTGAAGAGATTTGTTTACTATATGAAGTAGATCTGAGGCCATGCAAGGCAAAACATCTTTGAAAAATCCCGTTGGAATAATATCAAGGCAGCAGGAGGAGGATTTCAGAAGTTGAATAATGTCCTCTAGGTTTTTATCATTAATCTGATGAAATTGTGTCATGGTGTTTGAATTGATGTTAAGTGGACACAGAGACAACACATTTGCTGTACCTGATGCAGAGGCACTGACTGCTTGTCTGATTTTCTGAATGTTGTCAGTGAAGAAGGAGGCAAAATCATTGCACGCCCTGGTGGATAGAAATTCAGAGGCTACTGACACTGGGGGGTTAGTTAGTCTGTCGACGGTAGCAAACAAGGCACGTGCGTTGTTTTTGTTTTTGGTAATGATGTCAGAGAAGAACGATTGTCGTGCGTTTTTCAATTCCAAATTATAAAGGCCAAGTCTCTCTTTATAGATTTCAAAGTGAACCTGGAGATTTGTTTTTTCGCCACACCTGCGTTCAGCTTTTCGACACTCTCTTTTTTCTGCTCTCACGGTCATGGCCTTTCTCCATGGAGATATTTTCTTCCCAGACACTTCCTTTACCCTAGTTGGAGCAATGGCATCTATAATATTTTGAATTTTTGAATTAAAATGATCTACTAGCTCATTTACTGAGATGTTAGCAGGGGCAAGTGTGGAAGAAAAATTGTGAGTAAACATTTCCCTAGTATTTTCAGTTAAATATCGCTTTGTGGTTACCTCTTTTTGAACATTTTTGTGAACAGAAATAGAGCTCTCAAAGAAAACACAGGAATGGTCAGAGAGTGCAACATCAGTCACCACAACCTCAGAGATATTCAGACCCTTTGAGATAATTAAGTCCAGAGTGTGCCCCTTATTGTGCGTGGGCTCCGTCACATGCTGAGTCAGTCCATAGCTATCAAGAACACAAAACAGTTATTTTGCCCCTCTGTCCTGAGGGTTGTCAACATGGATGTTAAAATCACCAACAATGACTAGACGGTCAAAGTCAATACACACTATAGACAGCACTTCAGTAAAGTCATCATAAAAGCTTGCACAGTATTTGGGTGGTCTATAGATATTTAGGAACAGAGCTCGAGAGGACCATTTCAGCTGAAGGGCCACATATTCAAAAGAAGCAAAGTTCCCATAAGATGTCTTCCTGCATTGAAGAGAATCATTGAACAGAATAGCAACTCCACCTCCTTTCTTATGCATTCTTTCCTGACTCATAAAACTAAAGTTGGGAGGGGTCCAAAGCAACTCACATACTCAATACTGTGGGCAATCCCCACAGGAGCAATTTGGGGTGAAGTGTCTCAGGGGCACAACGACATGCTGACTGCAGTGGGGTTTAAACCAATGCCAAGGCTCTACCCACTGCGCCACACGCCTCACAAATGACAATCTCTTCTCTTCTAAAAGGGTTAAATTAATAATCTTTTTTCTCAAAGTAATAATAAACCTGTGAGTTGGATGTAGAATCGTCAGAATCAATATAGATGTTTTTATTTTAAAGTAAATTCAGATTGAACACAGTAAAAAAATGTAAATGATTGTGTCCGTCCAAAAAGAAAAAATTACTTATCGTGAAAACCACCCTTGAATGATGGGATGGTAGACTAAAAGCTTTAGGAATCCAAACTACAACATATAATAAGTACCCTGTATCAAGATTGATGCAAAACAAGTGACATTTGACCTTTTTAGACAGATTTAGCACAAAAAAAACACTTCTGGGGTCATTTGGGTGGATTTTCCATATCTCTGGCCCCCCTCGGTCGATTTTAATGATTGACACCTCTTCCTAACCGTCAGAGCCAATGGAATCGAGGGGAACTCCCACATACACACACACATTACCAAATAAGGAGTGAGAGTGATGCATAGCCAAAACCGGAAGCTGCATAACTCTGGTGGCTACCATTAGCAGCTAACTTTTACTCTCCGATTTTTACATAAAAATGGAATTATGGATTATAAATAATTTTTTCAAAGCGACATACACATTATCAACCCATGGATCAACCGATTCAGCCGCGTTTTTTCTCGTTTTAATGCCATTGAACACGTCTTTTGATCAGATTGACAGCTACGGTGAGACGATCTCCCGTAAAAGCTCCGTAAAGGTACGTGTTGTGATGTCTGAGTTTGCTTCCCCTGTCGCGAGTTCGAATCGCTCAGTGATAATACTATATACCTAAATAATCTGTGGAACCTCAGCTTTAATCGGATATCTTGTATGTGCAGCTACGATAAGTAATAAAGGTACTTTCTCTTGAGTTCTGTGCCAAAGTGCGTTAGTATTTTTCGCTCAGGGGTCATTTAGATGCTTCTTATGAGACTTGTGCTTTGTTTTGGTAAAAATGGTTAGTATCATCAGTTAGCTGAGATTATTCCCGTTAATCTGGAATAACACATTAATAGGTTCTTAAATATTAAGATGCCCTGAGACACAGTGTCGGGCTTAATTAAAGAAACATTAAAGTGTTCTCTTTAATAAAAGCTCTCTCATAATAGCTCTTACTTATTAATATAATATCTATGACAAATTACTTGTTGTGCTCCAATGTTGTAAACAAAAGCAGTTTAGATAATCACACAAACAAAAGGTGAACTGTGTTGAGTGAAAGAACATGAGCACAGGCTCCAGAGAATCAACGCTACGTCACAAACACAGACTTGTTGTTATTGTCTTCATGAATTTCCTAAATCCCCATTGTTGTTTCTGGGGCCCCTTCAGCTGACCTTCGACCCCGGATGTGAGACGACCTACGGAGGAATGTACAGTTCATCTGGTGTCCTCAAATAGACAAAGACTGACTGTAACTGTGTTCAAACTTTAACTAAATTGTTATTATAAAAATATGATGTCAGTCGTGATCGCTGCAAAAAAACAGGGTTGTTTCCAGTGAGCTTGGGCAGGCGTAATAATTACTGAGTTAATTAATAATACAATATATTAATATAATATTGTATTAAAGGTCCCATGTCATGCTTTTCTGGTTATCACCCGTCCCCTTGTGTTATGAAGGTTTGTCTGCATGTGAACGGTCTGCAGAGTCACAAACCCTCAAAGTACACCCTGTAGCGAGTAAAGCTCTAACACAGAGAAGACCTGTCTGTGCTGCCCCAGAACGCCTCGTTGGACATTTATCATGTTCCATTGTTTGCTTCCTGGGTTCTGTGACGTGTGAACACCCAGATCAACAACAAATGGACCAATCCGCGGAGCACCTCACACACCAGGATCCCTTGGCTAACTAACAAGGAGTCCCATTGACTTGCATAGAGCTCCCTGGTTGGTAATAGACGAGTTGGGATGGCGGAGAAATGCTCTCTGCAGACCCATTGACTCACAGCGTGATAAACCTTTTTCTTTCTCAATATCAAGCCACACTTATTGTTTTTACTTCGGCCGTGAGTGTTTGTGTGCTCAGGATGAGTTTCACGCTGTCCCACTGTATCGCCGACCCGGAAACTTGTCTGCTCTTCGCAGCTGCGGCGAGCAGCAACGAGCCTCGCAACGAGCCACGCAACGTACCGACCAATCAGAGCACACTGGTCTCACAGGGAGGGGTGGGGCAGGAGCTCCAACAAGATGTTTAGGACAGAGAGTGAATACTAAGTAACTACTATAATAATGCTATACAGAGATGCTGTATGAGAAACCAATGTGAGTTTGGAAAATTGCACAATATAAATCTATTCTAGTAGACCTCAACAATGGAATTATGATCAGTAGAAATGGCCATGACATGGGCCCTTTAAATACAGCACTTTAAATACGGCACTGAAAACACATGCAGAGGTGAACACAGAACACACATGCAGAGGTGAACACAAGACAACATTAGCACGTCCAGTAATCCTACAAGCCGTCATCACTACCCTCCTGACTGTTCTCCTCTCTGTCTTCCTCTCTGTCAGACATGGTAGCTGTTGATGTAGGCCTACTTCTGCCTCTCTGGTTGAGTCTGTGATTAGCTGCTGGTTTTGGGTCGAAAGTCTCTGTTGTCATCTTAGACAAGTGGATGTAATCAAATAAGTATGTGAACATAACCAATAACCTACCATAGCCAATAACAAATGAATGTGACTTATTTTATTTGAGTTGTTCATTCATATCTTATTTTAACTTAACATTTATTTGTTTATGCATTTTTTTTTATCTCTCCAGTTTTAAAGGATATGTCTGGTTTGCTGTCCTATAGTATACATTGGAATGATTTCAAACCTGTTTATCCCAATAATTATAAAGGTGTGCCTTGGAAATATGTGTTTACATAAATTGTGACTAAACCGTTTGAACTTAGACTAAAGTGAACTATCTAAACCCTCAGAGTCCTTTACCTCACTGAGCTGTAGTTCAGCCTCTCAGTCAGTCTGGAGAGGACTCTCCTCCACATCATTGTAGAAACATCTTCTTCTTATATCCGTTAGAGCAGCTGGCACCAGATTCTGATAACAACAGCGCCGGAACCGGCGCAGCGCACCCTCCCTCTCTCCCTCGCTCACTCGCATTTTGGCTGTGAGCTGCGGGCGCCAGATAAGCCAACATCCCCCATTTTCATCACTTACAGCGCCCATCGTACAGGGCAGATGAAACGTTACAATATCGTTACATCAAGGCCGAAAATTAGGACGAGCACCAACGGTCAAAAATATGTCTCTC